>VZUA01082236.1:51513-61797 GCA_013401035.1 Horornis vulcanius | reverse complement strand
GATTTCTTTTTTTTTTTTTTTTTTTTTTTTGGTCAGGATTGCACTTGCAGTTTACAGCAGGCTGGTTTCTGCTGAGAGGCAGATGTGACTTTGCTGTGCTGCAGAGCCAGCCCCCATCCCTCCTCTGTGAGCCCTGGTGGAGTCCTGAGGCGGAAAAGCTCCGAAGGGCACACATTTCCTGTCTCTTCCTCCTGGCAGGTTTTGTCTGCAGACACTGGCTTGAGTACCCCATAATTACATTTTCGCATTTTTTAATATAGTAACACATGGCTGGGCTTGTGGTAGGGAGCCAAGTGATGTCTTTGGGCGCTGAGGACTATAAATAACCAAAGGGATCATTTTATTTGGTTATGGAAGGAAGAAGGTCTTTCTTCAGCAGTTGCTGTACAAACACAGCTTTGGAGCAAATAAAGAAGAGTTCTTTTTTTTTCTATACGTTAGAGAGATACCCATGGATTCAGCAGAATGCCCCAAAAGTGAAAAATTCTTTGAGTTACATTTCTTTACACAAGGCCTTCACATGCTGTCAAGCCGCCCAAATTATAGCTTTGTTTTCATTTTAGTTGCGGCAATTATTGTGCTTTTGTTAAAAATATCATTCTGTGTCTATTCTAAGCTCTCAGTAGCAAGGACTGTCTTAAAATAAATGTATGTGCAGTGCCAGGCACAATAGATCTCATCTGTGCCCAAGACCCTGAGGCACAACTGCCATATATACAGCAAACAGCTGGTTTGTGTGACAAGATGCAACTTTTTAGGTTTGGATCTTGGCACTATGAATCCTGAAATCTATGATTCCTCCTTTTTTCTCCACACTGTGCTTCTTGGCACTCCTGTGTAGGCCGTATCTGATTGCACTCTGCTGTCAAACAACCTCGTCACTTCATCCGCAGCACACCTTTCCCTCACTGTGGTGATGCCCCCTGGATCTGTACCCTGCTTTCCACACCCTGGATCTGACCAGAAATGCTGAGCAGCAGACAGGAACTAGGCTGTGGTGCTGTCCTGCCTTCAAGGGAATTCCTGATGGCAGCAGCCTGAATCTTCAGCATTTCTTCACTGGGTGGGTGGCCTTGTGTCACCCAGTGCTGGGACGCACCCTGCTCTGAGGCCTCAGCCCAGGAGCACCACGTCATGCCAGGAGCAGCCATCCACCCCCACCACATGGCTCGTGGATAATTTAATGTGGAATTCCAGAATGGTTTGGGTTGGAAAGGACCTTAAAGCTCATCTCATTCCAACCCCCCCCTGCCATGGGCAGGGACACCTTCCACTATCCCAGGCTGCTCCAAGCCCTGTCCAACCTGGCCTTGAACACTTTCAGTGATGGGGCAGCCACAGCTCCTCTGGGCAACCTGTGCCAGGGGCTCACTGCCTTCACAGGGAAGAATTTCTTCCCAATATCCCATCTAACCCTACCCTCTGGCAGTGTGAAACTATTCCCTCTTTTCCTGTCACTCCAGGCCATTGTCCAAAGTCTCTGTCCAGCTCTCTTGGAGCCCCTTTGGGTACTGGACACAACTGGTACACAACAGATGTTGAGATTCCTCTAACTTGTGGAGTTTGCTTTTAGTGTGAACGATTACACATGAGGCTTGGAGCAGGAACATTTCAGCCTGTTGTGTACAGCTTTAGTTCTGCACTGGAATAAGGCTCCCATGTCCCAGTGTCTGTGCCAAGTGCTGGATCTGCCATAAACAGTTTGCAGAACTTGAACACAAGCATCTCCTAACAGAAAAGAGATGTTTGGGGGGGTTACAAACACGTTTTGTGCATCTGCAGAGGTCACACACCAGAGAGACCTTTCTGTGCACCACAGAGCAGGATGCCTGGTGCATCTACGTATTTGTTAATACGTGTGACAAAAACATAGCCAGATAAAATGGGGACATTCCTACCCCCTTCTTGTAGCTACAAAATGTGATCAAAACATACTCCAACACCCCAAGGGGGTGAAGAGTATTGACCACAGCCTTTCTCATTTCTTTTTGGGGAAACACACACAATCCTGCACACCACCCAGCCTTGAGCACTGAAAAGTGCCAGACGAGGAGGTCCCATTCCTGGTTGTGTGTGAGCTGCTACATTTCCATAGGGAAGGTGCTGTTCCTACAATTGCATCGGTACAAAGAGGCCACAGTTCCATGATTGCCCCCAATTAGTGGTGCTGCCAGATCATTCCTAATATTTTTTTTTTCAATGGGCACAGCAATGCAATGGATCTGACAGTGTGAATGTTTGGATGGGGTGCATTGACAGCAGTGGTGTCTATTAAGGGGAACAACAACTCCAGATTAAATAGCAGGGCGCTCTCTCTGTCACGATGGGGCAGTTCCAGGGAAAAAGCTCCCATTGTTTCCTCGGCCATATCGAAGGGGCTGACACAAGGCCCTCTTGATTAAACGAACTGGCAGCAGAACAGCAAGTTCTTGTTAACCATACATGCCAAAAGGCCCTAATACAAACAATCCCCATTATAAATTAGGCCTTTTACAAACAATATTTCAAGAAACTACTTGTCCGTTTTCCATGCCATTATGCATTTTTAGGATGATTACATGTTTCTGCTGGATAATGGCCTTTTGCCAAGGGCAAAATGGAGTTTCAATAGGATTCATTATGAAGTGAAAAGTTTTTCTATTCCCTACCTCCTGGAAGGAAAAAGCCACTCACAGATAAAGCTCGCGATATAATTACGTTGCTTTAGATAACCAGCAACGTTGCTTCCCAAATGATAAGTACTTGTTTTTATCCTTCCTTAATCTCACAGGCCTCTTGTAGTCTTTTAATAGGAAGTGGTGGCAGCTGTGAAGGCCACTTGATCATTTGGGTCTGAGCAGAGTGCGAGGCTGCCCGGCTGATAAAAGCCAAGACAGCCCCAGCTATCAGGACAGCTATTAGAGGAGGAAGTGCTGTCTGTGAGGACAGGCCATGCTAGGCAGCTCTTCAATGCACTGCTAAATAATTATGTTCCATTATAAACCTTTCCGTTCCCCCCTTGGTTTTACAGAGCCTGATCTCTCCTGGAATTAAGACATTGTTCATATCTGCAAGGGAACATGAAATGCCGAGCTGTGGGGATGGAGATGTCAGGGTTTGATCCTGCAAAGGGCTGAATGACCATGATAGGAGCCAAACCCTTGGATCCTGGTGCTGTGCACGGGAGTTCAGCAGTACTCAGTGTAACAGAGGAATTACACAGCAGCTTTGTGACTGGGATCCTGACAAAGGCAGAGGTTGCCTTGGGGATTGGAAAAAAAATAGCGGGGGCGTCTTGTAGTTCAAGCCCTGATGTGGGTCTCAGGAAACCTGGCTCAGTTTCCAGTACTCCTTCAGAGCTTGGTTTTGATCAGTCTCTCACTGCCCTCATTTCTTATTTGTTACACATGAATGGAAATGATTTCTCCTTTCAGCCAACTCTTAGGATTATGGGATCTGAAGATAAAGACTCTGTCATCTGTACAGAATATCAAGATCAACAGGCTTTTGCCTGTCTTAGCTGAGCTTTTGAGATGTTACTGTACCAGATCCCATTTCTCTGATTTATCTCATGCTACCACTTTTGTTTATAAAGATGCCCATCATTCCCCATTACATGCTTCCCTCATCATTACTGCAGGAATTTAACCAGGAGAGCAAACAAATAACTTGGTGACTGTGAGAACAAAAGCCTCAATTAATGAAAATTCATTTGGAGGTGGCAAAAGCCATTTACTATACCCATATAGCAATTATTATCAAGTTAGTGGTTCCAGGATTTCATTACTATTATTAAGAAGACAAGCCATTTATGCTGTTATAGTCTGAGGTCTTTAGGAACACTAATTAGGGCTTTTCAGCTCTGGAAGGAAGGAGGATCAGCTCATATTCACTGGGAAGGGAGTAGGGAGTTGAGTCTCTTTCCTGTGTGACAGTGAGGACTCTGTGATGACATCTAAGGAGTTAGATGAGGTGAAGGTGAGCTGAGGCCACCTCACCCTAATTCTGCTTCCCCAGCTGTGAGGAGCCAGGAGAGCTGAGAGGAGGAGTAACCTGAGGGAAGGAATGTACTATCCAAACTGAGGGAAGGTGTGGGAGTTTGAGTGAGACCTAGAGGAGCAGGAAAAAAAAATGGTGATCCTGGGATTTAGACAGTGAGCTGTGCCTTTCATGCTGCCACAGTGGTCTTGTATAAAATGAGATTCTTTTATTGTCCTTATGTTTTTCCTTTTCTGGGTACTGAGTTTCATCTGATTGCAGGTAAGCTGAATATTCCAACATGTGTACATGAAAAATTATGTAAAACACAAAGTACTTTGCAATATCATGCTCTGGACATACAGTATTTTTGACCTGTAGTGATGTCCTTCTTCTCTTTTCCCTGCTCAAGAGGGGAATAATTCCATCTGTTTATACCACAGAGGAAACAGAGCCCCTAAAAATTATTGTGGAATTAGGGTGATGGGTCAGGGAGAAAGGAGATTATGAGAGTTTGACAGATGATTGTATTATGGGCATAGTAAATACACAACCTAAGCAAATCCCATGCTTTGTGTATTACACTATAAAATAGAACAGGTGGTTAGGGACTGTTCACACAGACAGGGGATTTGAAATATATTTGTGGGAAGTTAGTTTCTAGGGGCTTTTTTACAATATAAGTGTGTTTTATAAAATATGTATGTTACATTAAAAAAAAATAAAAAAGAAAATAGGGAGAGGAACTCATTATTCTGGCAAAGTCCAATATATAATGATGACAGGACAAGAGGCAATTATTTTAAACTGAAAGACAGGGGTTTAGATTAGATAGCAGTAAGAAATTCTTCCCTGGGAGGGTGGGGAAGGTGCCCAGAGAAGCTGTGGCTGCCCCTGGATCCCTGCAAGTGTTCAAGGCCAGGTTGGACAGGGCTTGGAGCAGCCTGGGATAGTGGAAGGTGTCCCTGCCCATGGCAGGGGGTGGAACTGGAAGCTCTTTGTGGTCTTTTCCAACCCAAACCATTCTATGATTCTGTACAAATGTTTGTATATTAACAGCATATGTTTTTATTTTGGAAAATAAAAGATGAAAACATATATATATAAAGTAATGCATGCCTGGTGAGCCGGGTGTCTTGGGCTATGAAATCTAGTTCTCTCATGCTGCAGGCAGACAGAGTGGGTGCAAACAGGATTGCCAGCTCCTGCTGCCTCTTGTAGGCAACAGTGAAGCCCCAAGTGACAGCAGGTCACAGTCAGGGGCCTAAAAGCTGCCAAGGAGTGCCAGGAGAGGCTCACTCAGTGAGGGTGTCTCCTGTGTAAGTGTTACTTTGTGCAGCCAAATCACATAATCCTGCTCCTGGATTTATCAAACTCCACCTGGAAGTGCCAGAGTGACGGGACAAGAAGTCTGCAGGCCTGACACTGCTGTCCTGACAGATCACACCCTGATAAAAATAGCTGTGTACTCTCCAAAAGGCTGTTAAATGGATTAGTCATTAGGTATTTAATTATCTCTTTTCACCTGGAATCAGCTGACCTCTAATGACCAATATTTGTGCTCAAAACATCAGGGATGTGTTGAAACAAGCCCTGAGAAAGTCTAAGAACAAGTGACTTCTTGCCTAAGGTCATGCAGGAAGGCCGTGGCAGAAACCACAGCCATAAACCCAAAGTCATTCCTGGCTGCTGGAGTCACACTGCAGTGGCTGTGCTCCTCCTACCAGGCTGAATTCACTGGGACAAGTGAAAGGGAGGAAATCCTTTCACAAGCCTGGGAACTGGGAGCTCCATCCCCTGCCCCTGGGATGGTGGAAAAGCTCATTGTCTTCTGTGAACTTGGCTTGGAGCCGCCACGAGCCTCTCCCGCAGAGCACGTGGGGAAAGTGCAGGCTGGAAAATATCCTGAGAAAATGGGAAGAAGGAGAGGGGAGAAGCGCTGCTGCCTGGGTGGAGAACAGCCCTTTCTGATCATCCAACAGCTGCCTCTGGGCCATCACAGCCACACAGTCCTGATACAGAACAAAGTGCTCCACATGGAAACCCCAACCCAGAATTTGTGTGTGGAGACCCTCTCAGCGTGGGAAAAATGAAGAATGTCCAAGAGGACATTCCAGAAATTTAAGTATATAACTACTACACTGAAAAGACCAGGTTACTCTCTTCCAATTAGTTGCTTGAGCCAGATGGCAGAAAGAAGGATATTATTAAGAAAAATAAGCTTTATTAGGGAAGGGGCAAGAAAACCTGAATAGAAAACAGATTGCTTCAAGGCACTTGAATTCTCTGCCCCTTTTTGCTGTCAAAATCACCTAAAGTATATTGACAAACTAAGAAAAGCTTAGGAGACCAAAAAAAGAATAAACCCTGATAATCAGCAAGCTCCCCAAAGACCCTGCGTGCCTCAGGAAGGGGAATTCCAGTGAAAATCACTGCATTTCCAAACTGTTGGTTTCAGTGTTAATCTTCTGGAGCTGTTTTTAAACAAGGTCTGCAGCAGCTTATGTAGCCAGCTGAGCAGATGATGTGAATAAAAGAAATGAGCCACAGATCAAAAAAGAAGTCTACAGGGTTTGGCTTTTAATTTTACCTCACCGTCTTTGACCCAGATGTGGCTGTGGGTAGGTATCAGCCAAGAAATCGCAGGTGGCATGGTTATCTTGCTATTTACTGAGCGATGATGCTGCTACCAGCTATTCAATAATAGGAAATGACTAATGATGTGGTGGAAATTATGAACCAGGATTAATAAAACTTGAAAAGGAACAGTCTGGTCTGTTTGATCCTCTGAAGAGGAAGTCTGTCTGTGTACAAGACTTTTCCCTGAGGTGGTGTTCTTATTAGTCTGATCTGAGTATGGAGCAAAGGGAACTGAGTTTGGAAGTGGCTTAAAAAGAAGACAGTAAAAGAGGACATGAAGTATTGTTGAAAAACATCCCTGGGTGACAGGCTCCTTTCTAATGCTGCCTTGCAGGAGGGTGGGGGTAAGTCACAGCAAGGCAGCTCCAGTCTGTGCATTGCTCGCAAGTGAAAAGGAATTTCTTGGAGAGCTGCATTTGACTCAGGTCTGATTTNGTTCCACTCCTGGTTCTGGCTTGTAACTGTCCTTTCTGTGGGTGTCCAGCTTTTGACTTTTCTCTGACTGTCATATTGCCTCTCAGCTCTTGATGGCAGTGAAATAGCTCCGTCAGGTTCAATTAACTTTAAAACTGGCTGTTCCCAGGACTGTCTGATCTCCTCAGTGTTTTGGCAAAGACAGGGAGGAGGGCTTATTCAGGGCTGGTGCAAGTGCTGTGATTTGGAAGCAAAAAGGTGCCCTTAAAAATCAGGCCCAAGAAAGAGGGCCTGAATGGAGTAGACTCCTGGACGGACCCTAATGGAAGATGTTTTGGGATATATATCCTAAAATAAATGCATAGGTGTTGGAGATCTGGAGTTTTCCTGGGTAAAACCACCACCATATGAAATGGCTCCAAGATGAAAATGTGTCTGATGTTGCAAAACTGACATCTAGGACCTGTGATGGGTTCCAGGTTGTTACCACAGGAGTGTGGAAACCACCCTTCCCCTAAGTTCCCTTCTGTTTCTGAGAGAAGAGACTTGGGGTTTCTTGTTTTCAAGGCAGATTAACTATTTCTTAGGTTCCTTGGTGTATCAAATTCCCATGACTGCTTTGATGAACCACTGATCTCTTCTGCCCTTCTTGAGACTGGTCAAAGTTGTAGCTACAGTGAAGTTAATTCAGTAGGGAACTGAGAAATGATGCTGAGTGGCCTGTAATGTTGGATAATGTGTAAAGGAAATGTCCTGGAATAGAAGATGCTGTGCAATTGGCTGAGATTGCAGAGATGTGGGCTCAGTGTGGTTCTGTCTGGTCCAAAATTTCCACAAAAATGCTGCCAGAATTTGACAGTCTTGAATATTTGTGCCCAGCACTAGTCCCTTTGCTTTAGGCCTACTTGGCTTTGAACCTCTCGTGCTCTCAGGCACGTGGTCAGAATCTTTGGCTGTCCTGTGCAGGCCCAGGAGTTGGGGCTCCATGATCCTTGTGGGTCCCTCCCATATTCTGTGATTCTGTGATAGTCTTCAAGTTCACCAAATTTATTAAGTTCATGTCAATCTGTTGGATCCACTCTAGTTGCAGTTAAAGCTTCAGAGTGTCTGGCATCAGCCTCATCTGGTCCATCAATCCAGATGGAGCTGTCAGCACGAGGTTTGCAGCTAGGGCCTTATAGAGCAACAAACATTTGATTTTGTTTCAGTCAGTGAGGACAAGTCACTCCCCAGACTTTGGTGTTCAGAGTTTGCTGCTCAGGCCAGTGGACAGTCAGTAACTGGTGTGTGAGGTGGAGCCCCAGAGGTGGTACTGGAGTAGTTTGTAAAAGGCTCTACCCTCATCCTTTCCCATCTGTTCTGTTGTCTCTGGTTCTTTCCTCTTTGCCAGCTTTCTTTTTCTCACTCCTCCTCTGGCTTCCTCTTAATCTTACAAATAATTTATATTTTAAAGTGAAACTCAGCTATGCAACTGCTTTTATATTTATAAATTGTATTGGGCTGACCCTCTCCTTACCTCAGAGCTGGTATTTTTAAAAGCCCCGTTATTTCCCACTGTTTCTGAAGGTTAAAAGTCCAATCTCATTACAAATGCTGTGCATATGTTGTTGTTTAGTGTTATATCAGTGCATTACCTCAAACTGCACAGCCAATCATAACCCTGGTGGACTGTGTCTCACGTCATCACATGGGTGGGATGGAGGCACAGATGGTCTTTAAAGACATTAAATCCTGCTCCCTGCTTTGTAATATCTCAGGATGTTCTTTTTGTCCTTTTGGTATCATCAAGCATTTTCCCTCTCCGCTTGGGCAATACAAAGAAACATTCAGGACTTGAAATCCCATAATCAGCTTTGATCATGCTGCTTTTGGGAAAGAAAGGACAGATGACTTTGTCTTGGTGGAATGTTCCTCCCTGTGAATGCTTTTGAAGTTCTTTTTCTTATTATTTCCCTCTTGATTTAAAACCAACCTACTATATTTTTGTTACCGTTGCCTTACTTTTAAGCTGTGGCTCTTTTTCTTTTTTTTTTTTTTGCCTTAGGATTTATTTGACATCAAGTCTTTTATCTACTATGGTGAACAGAAAGCTGCCTAATACTTGATCAAATTAAATCTGCAGTGTCACCTGAACCTTTTCTAATTTTAGGGTTCTTAATACTGAACCTTTAGTATCAAAAGTCTTGGCTTGTGTTTGGAATGGACATGGCGCTGTCATGGTTAAGTAACAATTGTATTTAGGCCAGCTTATTCAGAATATCCTGTAACTGGCCCCCAGAAAGAAAGTGAATGATCATCCTTGATTGTGGGGGGCATATTGTGACTTAGTTTAAGCCAGGAGGAATGAATGCAATGCCCTGACACATTGCTGTTGATATTTGGCTACAGGAGATTCAAGCTCAAAATGTCNCCTCTCTTTGTCCCCTCAGAAAGTGCCCACTCTCTGCAGAAACATGCTCAAGCGATTTGTTTTTCTTTTTTTTTTGCTCTAAGCTAGATGAATATAATGTTCTCTGGAGTTGTAAAAGACTGTTTTTGTATCTCATAGTCACGTTTCAGTATCAGCAAATATTTTAGATATGAGTTAAGAGAGGTACCCCACTGACAGAAGAAGGCTGGCGGAGCTTGTAGTATCACATCGTAAATTCCCTCTTCTGCTATGAAAATGTAATAAAATATGTGGCATGGCAGATTTACAATGACAGTGCTGCTGCTGTGTTAAGGCAACTATTTCATCCCTTTGTTTTAAACCACAGTTTTTAGTGTACTACACACAATGAGCCTTTCCTCTGTGCAACAATGCCTACAAGCCCCACATTAAGTCAGATATGATCTCATGGCGACTCTTCATCAACTTGTTACGCCATTATCTCTCTGCTGCTAATAAATTTTAGGAGGGAAAATTTATATGTAAATGTTTTATTTCAGCTGTGGTTATACTTGGCTTATTGTGAGCCTGGTAGTTCCCCCACCCACTGACATCATGCTTGGAAAAGTTCTGTTCAATAGGTCTTTCATAGTCTTAGTGCAAAGTTATATTCCCAAGCCTGACTACACACATGTGATGGGCTTCCCAGCTACCTATAGCCTGACCCTGCAGGTAATGCAGGTGGGCAGGGTCCTGCTGGCCAGGGCAGCTCAGGTGGGGTTTTGCTTCTCACTGCCTTTCCTTGTTTTGAGTTCTGGCCTCAAAATTTCCAGTTGTGATTGCAACTTTTTATTAATCTTGAGGCTTCTTCCACCCCCCACTGTTAGGTTGTCATTGAGACGAAT
>VZUA01082236.1:14741-48673 GCA_013401035.1 Horornis vulcanius | reverse complement strand
TTTCCTCTGTGCAACAATGCCTACAAGCCCCACATTAAGTCAGATATGATCTCATGGCGACTCTTCATCAACTTGTTACGCCATTATCTCTCTGCTGCTAATAAATTTTAGGAGGGAAAATTTATATGTAAATGTTTTATTTCAGCTGTGGTTATACTTGGCTTATTGTGAGCCTGGTAGTTCCCCCACCCACTGACATCATGCTTGGAAAAGTTCTGTTCAATAGGTCTTTCATAGTCTTAGTGCAAAGTTATATTCCCAAGCCTGACTACACACATGTGATGGGCTTCCCAGCTACCTATAGCCTGACCCTGCAGGTAATGCAGGTGGGCAGGGTCCTGCTGGCCAGGGCAGCTCAGGTGGGGTTTTGCTTCTCACTGCCTTTCCTTGTTTTGAGTTCTGGCCTCAAAATTTCCAGTTGTGATTGCAACTTTTTATTAATCTTGAGGCTTCTTCCACCCCCCACTGTTAGGTTGTCATTGAGACGAATGAAAGTTGACTTTCTTTAAAAATTTCCGACTCTTGTTAAGATAATGGAAAGCATTTCCTTTTAAGGAAATTACCTAACTATTAAGGAGATAACCCACAATTGTTATGATTTACTTTAATCTTCTTATATGTGTTTATGTGAATGCCTCGATACAATGGCAAGGATAAGATTTAGGAGGTTTATGCCTCCCTGTTCCTATAGACATGGGAATAAGCTGATCTTGTGGCTCTTGCTTAGGAACTTAGTGTCCTCTTGGGCTCTAATGGCATGTGAAAAACACTTTAAATAAAGATTTCTGGTGTGACCCAAAGCCCAGAGAGCCAAGGCTGGTGTAGGAACTGTTATCAGCNCTTGCTTTTACTTCTGTCTCCAGGTATTTTTGCTTTATTGTCCAAATTGTACTTAAAAATTGTACAACTGCTTCATCTCTATGTTTGCAGCTCTGTGACAGGCTGTACTGGGAGCATTTAGATACCACCCAAAGACTAGAAGATTGCTAAAGCCAAGCAAACCTTATGTTACTGCTTTTTTACTCTGTCACTGGGCAAACTGATAACTGAAAGAACAGGAAAGAAGTCTGTAGTTACTGACCCCAGAGGCTGTGATCATTGTAATCCTTAAATAGGGAATATTCTGAATATTCATGGGGAGAGAACAGGAGAGGAAGCAGCAACTAGAAAAGTAAATAAAAATTTGCTACACAGATTGGCATTTTCAAAAATTATCAGATTAGAAATGTGTTTAGACAGACTTGTGGCTGTTCATCATTCATACCTATTTGGGAATCTCACCACAAGGCCTGAAGGGGATCAGCTTGGATAGGTGGAAGAAGAACATAAAACCTGACATTCACTTGCCTGGTAAGGAGAGCTTTCCATCCAGGACCACAGACTTCCCTCAGTGGTTGCAGCATTTGCTGTGTCACTGGACTCATCTGGTGCACAACTGTCAGGATTGTGGCACTTCAAACACACAGGGGCAGAAATACCATTCCTTTGACAAGTACTCACTCAGCAGATTAAAAGTCACAAAACCAAAAGGCATCAAGGGCCAGGAGCCATGGGTCTGGAGTACACAAAAGTATTGCAACTACAACTGCTTCTAAATCTTAGCTGGTTTCTCCCTAATACTTAAGAGACCAGTGGAAAGAAGTAGCTACAACAACGTGTCCAAAGGTCAGGAAAAGCCTGGCACTATGTTTGAAGTAATTCATAGAAGAACAGCAATGAAAATCAAAGGAAGAAATGAAATGACTTCTACTGTTACTCCAGGTCACCAGGAGAGGCTCAACCAAGCAGTGATTTAACATCAACATGTATCAGCACATATGGACAATTCCAATCAAGCCAGGAATTGTTTTTCCTATGGCCATGAGGAAAATTAACTATTGTAACCCAAGTCATCTGATGTTTTTTTTCCAAGGAGCAGAATTTCCTTCTTTCTTTTGGAGAAGTTTTCATTTTGTGAGGGAGTGTGTTTACGATAGATTCCCACCTCAGAAATGGTGACATCAGTGATTCCTTTTGCAATTTCCCATCAGTACCCTGGGGACAGGGCTGGCCTTCCTTTGTCAGTGTGTGCCGAAATCTGGGGACAGCAGGTACACACCAAGTGCAAGTGCTTTCACCAGGCTTTAAAGCCAGGGTAAGTACAGGAGTTACCACAATGCACAGCCTGTTCCAGGGTCTGCTTTACCCTTAATTTCATGAAGCTCAATGACAGTGTTCTAGTCCAGCAGTGACTCTGTTGCAATAGCCATTGGAAAGGAAGAAACCTTGATGTTCAACCCCAAACTAAGTAGGAACTGAGGTATTTTTAAGCATGCAGCCTGCAAGTCATTCCTATGATTACAAAGAGATGTGTGGATTTTCTGGTTGAGTGCAAATTTTCTTGTCTCCTACTCCTTACTGCTACTTCTTTCTTTTCAGGTTCTGGGGCTGCTAGATTAACCCTTTCCCAGACTTCAGGCTCTGCAGCCCCAAGAGGTCTAGTCCTCTTCCTTCTCTCCCTTGAGGCAGGAGATAGAAAGAATCCATGTTGTTCCAAGACCTGCATGTGTTTGCCATGCTGGAAGCTCTGTGTAACTCCCTATGCTGGTGAACCTGCTACAGGTGGTCTGGGCATGTGGGCTCTCTGTAGTTTTATTTCTAAGGGCATGAGCTGTCTGGCAAATGAAAAATTGGCTTTTCACTGTGTTACACTAAATATGACTCTTATCTTCTTTTCCTTTTTCTTTCTTGCATGTGTGGGGGATGTCCCTGTCAGGATAAGACACACTTCACATGATGCCTGGAGATTTAAAAGCACTGTTAAAAGAGATTGGGCTTACTTAGGATTTAATGAACAACTTGTTGAGGTCATTTGGCTCTCCATCATTTAGCAAACTGATAAGTGATTAAGGATAATTTTCCAGTCAGCTTGCTGCGACTCTTTAAAGTGTCTGACGAACATCAGCAGTTGAGCTGATTGATAACTAAACATCTAGTTTGGCACAGCTAATTGCTTGTTTAGCCATCAAGCTCCCTGTTTGTTAGATTTTCAGGTGGCCATCAGAAGCAGTTTTTCTGATCACTCGGTCATGACTTAGATGTTGTGAGGTCAATCAGCTGTTAATGAATTTTCAAACCCAATCTGTAGAAAGTAATTTACATTCCCAAGCAAGGACTAGAGTTCCAATGAATTTTAGACTATTACATGACTCTCCCATGGAGACACCCCTCACCAGAGGGGCTTTAAAGGTTTGTTACCAAGCTGGTTGGAGCTAATCCTGCTGAGGTTGAGGGTGGAAAGCATGTGTGTGTATTTCTGTATCCCCACATACCATGTGTTTCTCTTCTGTGCAGTCAGGAAGCAGATTTGTCCTCATGCCATGTATATTCATCAGGTGTTATCTGACCTCGGGTCCTACTTAAGGAAACATCTAACTGAGGTTGATGGAAGACTTGCCCAAGTAATGACATCATTAACAGGACTTGTGATAAAAGTGGAGTGTCACCCACAGTGATTGCATGGAGCATTGCATGATAGCTGGGATGTCTGTAAAATCTGTACAAAATTAACTACAGCTGCACAATAGGTGATTAAACTAGTTTTCTCATGCTGTAACTCAGCCCTCTTTAATACTCATTTAAGAATTCTTTCTTTTATAGGATTGTAATATGCATGAGCCCATTCCTTTCCACCCTCCCTATTACTCTACAGCAATGCCTGATTTAATACCCTGCTCTTATTTTTATTGCTTCTAGCAGTCAATCTCCTCTCCTCGGCCTCTGTCCTGGGTAGCTTAGCCAAGAAATGGGTAACTTCTTTGTGGGGAAAGTGATGGAAAAGGAACAGAACTTGTTGAAGTAGTCCCACAGCAGAAGCAGCTTTCCCAGAGAAAGATTGGCACAGTCAGGTTCCATTCTGTATGATTTTTCTTTGCACCTGCTTATGTGGAGTCCTTGTAGAAGAGGATTATGTCACTTCTTCAGTCTCCTCAGGTCCTTTTGTGGGATAAGAGGAAATTCCTATAAAGGCTTTGTGATGCTGCTCTGTAACTTTTGTAAAACCTGAGAAATCTGAGAGATGAGGTTTCCTTACATATGCCCTTTGATCTGGTAACCCGTTCAGGAGCTCCTCCTGAAGGACAGGAGAAATTGTTAGATCTGCTTTAGGTAAAATCCTCATGTAGTTCATCTCAAAGTGAACTGGCCATGCTGGCTGAGAGCTCAGGATGTGTTTCCTATAGAGTGAGAAATGTCCTGTTAAAAGAGGCCATAAACAAAGCAAGTTTTCAAAGAAATTAGATGCAGCACCTCAACTTTGCCAGTGGATAACATTGAAAGCTTGTGAATTTGTCACCACAAGCACAAAACCAGAGTATTTTGGGTTCTTTTCCCATCAGTGAATAGTCTGAGGTCCCCAGGAATGGTTCTCAATTGTGATCTGAGTAATATGAGAATTTCACTGTGGGATTCCTGAGTCGAGCTCAAAAGCCTGTGCACCAGACCACCTACTGCCTACAAGAGGACCATTTCATTAAAGATGTTATTCCATCTTGAATTGAAGACTTCAAATTAGAAAGATCTTAACATATCCCAAAGTTAATTGGTGCATTGGTTGACTGTAGGCAGGTACTGAAAGGTAAAATCTACCTTTTTTTTTAAAACTTTGGGATACATCGTTTAAGATTTTCTTGATAGCTGTAAGGATTAGAAACCTCTTTAAATTTTTAATAAACTTGAAAATTTTATATAATAACAAGTTGTTTGGACCTGGGACTTTGACCAACATATTTAATAAAAAAAAAAAGACAGCAGTAAAATGGTTGGAAGGATGGATATGGCTGAGTTACCTCATCTTTCCAGCAGCAGAAGGTGAAAAGTGAGTTATATTGTTTTTACTAGCAAATGACTGAAGATATTTTTCTGGAAAACAAATTCAGCCCCATCAAAGAGACTCCTATCTAGTGAAATGAAACAGATTTAAAATAGATTTATCCATTAAAACATTGAGCTAAGCTTCCCTTGGTCCCTACTGAGCAGAAGACGCCTGTCCCATCCACCTCTAATCTGAGAAGCTCATTGTGTCTCCCAGCCCTATTTGCAGCGAGACACTTGTGGGAGATGAAACCTTGGCATGGGAGGTTGCTTGTCTCCGAGGGCTGTTGGAAGGGGAGCAGGATTCCTTGTCTGCCTCCATCCACCCACGCAAACAGGAAGGAGGCTGTGCCAGATGATAAGTCCAACTTACCATCCAGGGTAAGTAGATGCCAGAGAGGATTGTTTTCATTTCCACGGGATTTCTAATTAAGGGACATGCTTTAACTGTGTTTTCAATGGCTGAACATCCAAATGACAGTTTGATATGAGCAATTTGTCTGGCAGGATAGATAAATTCACAGCAAAGCTAAAGGATTTTCCGTTTAAAATGGGTACACATCCTTAGCTGTGAATCGGATCAAACATTCCTGTAACTGAAGAATCCCCTTTATGTAACAACTGCTTTTTAACCTTCATTCTTTGCACTTTTAATGATCAAAGTCTCTCCTGATTTGTCCCCAGTCACTGCCTCTGCCAAGTGCTTGTTCTTTTTCAGAACCCTCAGTCTTGTTCCAGTTTGATGAATGAAGGGAAATGTCTATTCCCATTTCTCCTGTCCCACCCACCCCTAATGAGCAGTAGCATTGTCTGACTGACTCCTGGGGGAATTTGCCACCTGCACAGTGGCTGGGCTGGGCTGTAGCAGCTGGATTTCTTCTGATCTTTGTTTTCTAGAGATGTGATCCTAGAGTGTCTTGAAAATTGGTAGAGAGCAAAAGTGCTGGTGTCTCTCTGTCCTGGCAAGATCAGTGCAGCATGATTAGGCTACTGGGTGCCGTGTGTTTCACAGAAATACAGAATCTCAGACTGGTTTGGCTTGGAAGGAACCTTAAAGATCATCCAGTTCCACCCCATGCCATGGGCAGGGACACCTTCCACTATCCCACATTGCTCCAAGCCCTGTCCAGCCTGGTCTGGAACACTTCCAGGGATCCAGGAGCAGCCACAGCTTCTCTGGGCACCCTGTGCCAGGGCCTCTCCACCCTCACAGCCAAGAATTTCTTACTAAAATCTAATCTGAACCTACTCTTTGACAGTTTGAAGCCATTTCCCCTTGTACTGTCACTCCATGCTCTTGTAAATAGTTTCTGTAGTAGTTTCTGGACTACTGGAAGTCCATCCAGTTGAGAAAGGTGTTGCTTTGGTTGGGGACATGTTGCCTTTTATCACGTTCACAGAAATAGATCAAAGACATGTTCATGATACCCATGGCCAGCAGAGGTGATGTGGGCAAATTTTAAGTGGGTTTGTTCCTGTAGAAATCCCAGTTTGAAACTGTTGATAACTGCCAGGTTTAGCTAGAAAGGCTCTGACATTTAGTGCTGGTTAATGAGAACTGTGAGCTTTGAAGGTTACAGGATTGCATGTTCTCCCTTCCCCCCATCATCACATGGCACCATTCAAAATATGTCTGAGCAGAGAATACAGTTATTTTTGGTACTGGCCCAGAAACTTATCAGGTGAAGTGCAATTAATGAATCAAGTGCCTTAAAATATTTGCCCAGAAGCAGCAGGTACTCTTTTGGTGACTGAGGACAGGAATTCCATTCAGAAGAACAGCAAACAGCTTTTCTTACATAATTTCTTCACAGTCTATTTGTCCTGCTGCTTCCAGGGTTGTTGTATTTTTGCTCTACCAATACAAATCTGCCTTACCTTGGCAAATCACAAGACTGGAGGATCTCAGTCTGTGTGTGCTCAGTGGGAATTCAGCTGAAATCCTGACGGGGTTTGCCTGTTGCAAACATGACTGCAGTCCAGAGTGCCAGGAGGGGGATGCACAGAACCACAGAATATCCTAAGCTGGAAGGGGGCCTGCAAGGATCAGAGTCCAGCTCCTGTCCCTCCACAGACACCCCAACAATCCCACCCTGGGCATCCCTGTCCAAACACTCCTGGAGCTCTGGCAGCCTCAGGGCTGTGCCCATTCCCTGGCGAGCCTGGGCAGCGCCCAGCACCCTCTGAGGGAAGAACCTTTCCCTGATTTCCACCTAAACCTCCCCTGGCACAGCTCCAGCCATTCCCTCAGGTTCTGTCACTGTCACAGAGAGCAGAGATTGGAGCTCCCCTCCACTGTCCCTTGTGAGGAAGCTGCATGCACCATGAGGCCTCCCCTCAGGATTCCCCTCAGATTTAGGTTGGCTTTAGAACTTGTTCCTTTTGTGATCTTCTTTCCTGGGTCATCAAATGCTAGAAAATGTAGAGGAGGAATCTATGAGTTAAATTCAGAGGAGACCAGGACTAGCACAAAGACTGGGGAAAGAGAAGATGGGAGCAAGGAATTTTCCAACAGCATGGGGAAACTGCACAGGACTTACAGAGGGACTGAGAATAATGAGTCAAGGGAAACAGAGAGGGGGTACAAAAAAAGGGATAGAGCCAGTAGTCTGGAAAAGGACAGGCAGAGCTTGAGACAGAAAACTGGGTGGGGTTAATAAATCAGGAACGTATGAGACAGAAACAATCATCTGTGGTGGTAGAGAAGAGGAGGAAGCAGGGATAGTGAAACACTCTGTGTGGAGAGGGACATTTATAGGACAAGGAGTGGGGACTCGCTGGCCAGGCAAAAGGAGACAGAGTGTTATAGAGAGAAGTGTAGGTGTGAAAATGGGAACTTGAGTGAGTTCACTCTGAGAGGAGACCAGCACAGGTATGAAAGCTACAGGTGGTTCTCAAACAAGACTGAATGGAGTCAGACTTTGGGACAATCATGGGCAGATCCATGTCTGTTTGTCCCCAGGCTGGAATGAACCCTGCAGTCAGGGGCACACTGTCCCCCTGTCTCTGAGTTCCTCTTCACCTCTGCTGTCCATAAAGAGCATGCCTAACACCAGTGGAGAAAAAAATATGGACTGAGCATAGAAAGAAGGTGTATTCATCATGGCCTGTGCTCTGGGGACTCAAGGCAGGGCCAGTTTGACCTGTGCATTTTCTGATAGGGTGGAATAATTGAATTTACAACTGTACTAACATCCTCTGAATGCAGTCTAAAGGAATAACAAAGAGCAGTGGGTTAAGGAGACAGGGGAGGGTTATGCTGTGCAGAAGGGAACAACTTCAGCAGATAAGTAATTAGAGATAACAAAGCTGGAGAGCGGAGGGCTGATAGGCCACGGCTGAAATACCCACATCTATTAGTAAAGCCAAGAGGCAAGGAGTGTCTCTGTGCTCTTATTTTCCATAGTACAGATGTTTGATAATCCCAAAAGAGGTCAGTGCTCCAGGGCTGGGCACTCAACACTGTTAGAGGAAGATGGTATTTGCATTAAGGAGCCCACAGTTCAAATAGAGGAGGCAGACTGAGTGGGAGAGGAGCAGGAGCACTGAGAGGTAAAGCAGGTGGCCACAGTTAGCAGCAGAACTGATTCCTGAACTTCTGAATCCCAGTGCACTGGTGTCTGTTAAATTGTGCTGCTGTTTGTGTTCTTACTGAAGCCAAAAGGATGTCTGAGTAAATGCTCAAGGCTAAAAGCACTATGGGATTTCTGCCCTAGAAACCAGAATCCAAAATGGGCTGATTTTACTTTTTAAAGGAAAAAGCAAATGGGTCAGTTCCTATTCTGAATGGTGCTGCTGCCACACCAGCACACAGTGAGTGCCCTGTATGCAAAGAGAAACCCCACAAAAATGGGACTACAGCCCTCAGTCCTGGTGGGAGATGCAAATGCACTGAAATCTGTTTATATTGGCTGGGAAATACATGGGTTTCAGCATGTCCACAACACCCAGAAACATCCTCAGCACTTTGCACAACAAATAAACTAAGTTGTTATTACTTGTTCTGAGGATTTATGTAATGAAGTGTTAGTCCTACACAAGGAAAGTTAGGGCAGCAAGAACAGAACCATGGAATCACAGAGTGGTTTGGGATAGAAGGGACCTTAAATCCATCTCTTTCCAACCCCCTCCCATGGCCAGGAACACCTTCCACTAGACCAGGCAGAAGCTTTTATTGCAGAGCCCATGAAGGCAGCAACATCACAGAACACACCAGCACCAGGTTTAGCAGGAATTTATCTGAGTCCTTTTGCTTAGAAATCTCAACTCACCTTCCATCAAAAATCGCTGGAAGTGTCCATACATTTCATTGGTTCTAGGATTATGCTGGTTATTTAAAACTAATGAAGGTTTAAAATGAATTTAAGTGCTTTGTTGTCTTTGCAGACAGTGATGTTTGACTGACAGCAATAAATCCGTCAGAGGAAGCAAATCTGGGTAGTTATGTCACAACTTAATGAGTATGACAATATATGTGTATAGTTGAGTTTATTTAGGACCTCCTGCTAAATCAGTCCACAAAATGGTCAAATTTCATAAAGGTAACAGCTATTGATACTCAGTGATGCATTTATTTAAGATTTCCTCTCAGTTTACTGATGTAAATGTATTGTTCATTTTTCACATACCAGCCACTGTTGTTTAGTCTCAAGGGTATTTTTGCTATGAATTTAACAACTGTGACATATTAAAAAGCACATTTAAGGAAGAAATTAAGCGTTGAGAGGATGTGACCAAATGTTTCCATGGTGTTTTGCCAAAATGTCACTTAAATGCCAGGGCAATTTTCATCAGAGTTGCTCTTTCAGAAATCATCTTGCCCACCAAAAAAGTAAAACAAATCTTGTCCCCATCAGTGGCACGCAGGCCTTCAATGCACTTGCCCGAAAATAATTTCCCAAGATTTTTTTTTTAATTTTGGAAGCTCCTTTCAGCTCCTGAGTGATGCACAAGTCAGCTCTGTGCATTGCACAGCTGATGGGCAAGGAGGAAGTCGATGGCTCAGAGTGTGTAAGCAAAAATGTTCAAATGAAATACCTCGTGTAGGCACCTGCGTCTCTAATTGACAACTGGCCCATAATGTCAGGAACTGATTTTCAGGAAGTTCTTTGTTCTTTGAAAGTCAGACCCCAAAGTGGGCAATGAAAAATGGAAACCTGAAACATCGATGATTACTCCAGGGAAACTCGAGCCTGATGTCAAGGCAAACTGTGAATGTGCATGTGCAGGTCTGGGGAATACTGTCTGTGCTGTTTTTTTCTATAATTCTTATTGCTTTTGTGAAGTTACTCGGGTGAGATGGGTGCAAGCAGCTGTTTCTCAAGGATTATTTCTATTAAGTTCTTTGGGAAAAGCTGGAGTAGTGATAGAATTTGTTCCTGGGAGATATCTGCCAAATTTAATCTGTGTTTTAAGTTAGGTGTTTTAACCCAGAATAAATTTTCTAGAACTGTTTTTCTACCTGTGTGAAGAATGCCACAGTCTAAAATCTCCATATGTGATTTTCTCCTCCCTGAGGTCTGGTGCTCCATGGAAGAGGAGTGAGGGTGAGCTGGATTGCCTCATCACCTTCCTCCAGCTGCCTGCTCCAGGGGTCACACTTGCTGTGATGCTCAGGCAGGTGGCAGGAGGAACAACACAGGCTGTGTTTCTGGTTAGGATGGCTTGAACCTGCAGGCTTAGCTCAGGCTGGGAATAATGGCCTTGGGCTGAGCTCCTGGGCAGGGGTGTGGAAGGAAACCCAGTGGGGGCCATGAGTGCCCTCGGGGCCCTGACACAGAGTCACGATGCTGATGCAGATCTAGGGAGCAATTTGGGAAACAAAGTGATGTTGTGGACCTTACACAGATGACTCACTTTGAGATGGTTCAGATACTGAAGTGCAAACGGCAGTAAGGGAGCAGAGCTGTGTGACTTTTTCCTCTCTCACAAGCAGGACTGAGTACTCTCTCTTCTACAGGAGATTTGTTCATTTAATTATCCTGCAAGGCTGTGATTCTGTATGTCCAAGAAAAATCTAATTTCTTTCCTTTTTGTCTTGAAGCTATTGTTTCAATTGTAATTAAAAACCATAAATGTAGGAAGCACATTCCTGAGAATCACTACTGCCAGAGCCTCTCCGTTTTTTCAGTTTTCCCCGAGAAGAGCCTGGTCCTGCCACTTGCTGGAATGTGTTTATCAAACGCTGGATTCATATGGATCAGTTGTAGGGACACTTGAAGAGGACTGGGATGCCTGAGGCAGGCACAGTGAAGCAGCAGCTCCTTGGGACAGCCCAAGGGCACTCTTGCGATTTGGATGCACTTATTTAGCTGCAGCTCATTATGGAGACGTTACCTCCCTTGCCTTGGCAGCAGCTGTGACATTAAAATGTATAAGGTGTTACCAAAGGAAGTACTTGGCAAAACGTTTCTTCAGCTTCCCCTGACAAACAACAAATTCTCTCAACAATGGTTGGTTCCGGCTGTGAGTCACTAAGGTCTTTAGAAGGATGTGCTCTCCCTGCACCGGGCAGACCACAACCAGCTAAATTAAACCAAGGCAGGGGAACCTTTGTGGGTGAGGGGCACAGTGGGGAATTCCCAGCTGGTTTCTTGAAATCTGGATATTATACACCACTGCTGGTCTGCGTGAGAGCTCTGCAGGAGCTCCCTGAATCTGGGCAGGACAGGTTCTCCAGTGCCGAAAATTTCTGTGGCTCTTTGGTATCTGTACAGATAATCTGATTTATGCCAGCTGAAAGCTCCTCTTTAGAGCTGGCCCTGGTTTCAAATGTTAATGAAAAGGTAATTTGGATGGGATCCTGAGCAACCTGATCTAGTGAGTGGCATCCCTGCCCATGGCAGGAGTTTGGAGCTAGATGATCTTTAATGTTTCTTTCAAAACAAACCAGTCTACAGTGATTCTATGATTTAGTAATTTCTAATAATTCTAGTAGTTTAAGTGAGGTATCTGCCGTGGAATTCAAAGGGACTGTGAGCATCCTGTGGTTTTCTGGAGATAAAATCTAATTTTTGTACCTGATAAGCCATTTATGAAACTTGATTTCCACTTTTGAGCTAACCTAATGCTCAAGAGCTTTTATATATGGCCCAAGCTGTAGAATAAGTTCTTATGCTACTTCCAAAGAGAAAGTATGGTGAGGATGAGGGATCATGATGGGTTCAGAACAATCCACAGAAAAGATCTGCATCTTGGAGAAGTGAACCTTCATTCCTGGGTGATGCAGTAACAGCTTAGCTTGTACAGCTGATTTCACAAAAATATTTATTTCAGTGAAATTAATTCCAGCTCATTTTCAGTTCCTTCTTTTAGTATTTTTCCTCATTCCTTCGTTTGGCTGGTGATGAGGTGAGAGCTGCAGCGATGGCATGCAGAAACTCCTTTTTGTAATAACATCACTCTAGCAGTGCTGTAATGAGGAGCTCCATGAGGCTCTGTGCAGCCATAGGCACTGACCCACCAGCACTGGGATGTCAAAATCCAACTGGGAACGGCTTCACATCTGCCTGGTAAGGTAACAAAGCAATATTAACATTTTCATAAAATGTTCTGAAGTCAGTTTGGCTTGGCTGGCCGTGCAGATACTCAAGCCAAGGAGACTGTCCTGAGCATGGTGTCAGCAGAGAAGCAATGCAGAGTAGTAAGTGAAGTTGCAGGATCTTCAGACACGTTTTAATAAGGCAGTTAAAGTGACAGAGCTTTGAAAAATCTCTTGTTTTTCTGCCTGGGCCTACATGAAAAAAGGTGAGAGAAAACCCTGCACACACCACAATACAGTGCAGGGACATTCTGATGTCTTCATCCTGATGCCCAATAGAAATTCACAGGAAGTTCAACCTTATTTGATATTTTTCCTGAAGTTCATCTCAACTCTCCAATGTTTAGAGAAAGGTGCTGGTTGAGTACTTCGAGACAGTCACTGTGAGTGTTGAAAGAGGAGGTGAAGAGTGTACTTGACTGCGAAGTGTGCATCACAGAAAGGTACCAGTGGTGATTTGTAATCTAGCAGTGAAAGAAATAACATGAACTCACAGGTGGGAACATGACTAGGATGGTTTCTGAGCAGGAAAATGTAAGCAAATAGTAACACTGAGTAATTAAGCATTGCTGCATTTTACTAGGGGATGCCTCGAATGCTTCATCACTGAAAGCCTAAATAGCTGTGCAGGGAGGATGCTGTAATTCAGGCACCGTTTAGTGGTGTCAGTGCAGGAATTAGAGGTTTGAAATCCTGTTTAATTAAAGTGGCTATAACCATCCCTTCCAAGCTGATACTTTTTACTCCACCATGACTTGCCAGACGGAGGTTGTCAGTGTCCTTGATAACTCTCTCTTTATGCCTGGACAGATTTTTTTTTGCATGCTAGTTTGGGAAATGGTTGTTCTCAGTATCTGAACTTGCATTTACATGTGAACAAGTATATTTGTTCTTCATCAGCCTTTGTTCTCCTATTTTTGAAAGTCTTACTCATCCCCTCAAAGATTAGCATCAGTACCATCTGATTTAGGTGACAGTTCTCACCCCATGAGCAGCAAGAAATCGAAATGAACTGTTTCTGGAATGAGCCATTGTTGATCCAAGCTGTCCAACAAGTACTTGAATAACAAATATCTCTTACCAAACCAATGTTGGTTCATGAACACAGAAACAGAATGAAGTTCACTGCATTGCTTGTTTGCAAAACACAGTTCAGCCCTTCCTTTGCCAAAGCTGAGCTGTCAGGAACCAGATCCTTAACTGCTATAAACCAGCCCAAGTCAATGACTTGGGTCCCGGTGACAATTTACATTAAGTGATCATTCAGCCTCGAAGTGCAGCGGGACAGCAGTGTGAAAAAAAAAAAAACAACAAATGATGAGGAATGGCAGCAAAACATTTCAAAATAGCCAGAGACATTTCTGGGATAAATTGCAAGTTTGGTCCCGTTTTTTGTTGGTTTTTTTTTGCAAAGATAAGTTTTGGGGGGTGGGGGGGAGTGTGTATGTGGTGTGTTGGTGTGTACAGGGTGTTGTCTCTTATCTCCTGTTTCACTCAGTGCTTGCAAAGATCAAATCTGAAGCGAAATTTGTAAGGAGGAGTAATATTAGCACAAGTGATGCAGGTGTGCAGGTGGAGGGATGGAAAACCTTAGGAACAGAAGCTCTTCCTCTAGACAAGGTTCTTCCAGAGGATGGTGGGGCACTGAACAGGCTCCCCAGGGAATGGTCACAGCACCAAACCTGCCAGAGCTCAAGGAGCATTTGGACAATGCCTCAGACACAGGGATGGTCCTGTGCAGGGCCAGGGGTTGGGCTGGATCATCCTTGTGTGTCCCTTCCAGCTCAAGATATTCTGTGATTAATTTTTGCTCTTCTTTGTACCGATTGGTCCAATAAAGATCAGCACTTGCAGCTAGAAAAATTGCTGTGCTCATGTTGCTGGCTCATCACTGTTACAGCAACACGGTCTGACCAAGCACATCATATTTTCCACTGCAGTTGTGTTTATGGGCTCAGCTGGGCAACTGGCTCGAGTAAAAAAAAACCCAGAGATTTCAAATGTTAGAAATTGAATCGTTTGCTTGATCTTCTCTTCTGTGGTTTGGTCATGAGACAGTTTTACAAGGAGGCATCATGCCCAGGATGCAGGAACACTGAAATGCTAAATTTTATCACACCAGGGGAGCACTGTGCAGTATTCTGCACCTGTAACATTTGTCATGTTTCTCTTTGGATAAACTTTATGGGGAAATTTTGCCCCCTTGAACTCAAAACAGATCTGAAATGAGCCAAGCTGGGGCTGGCTGCTGCGTGTACTGATGGGTGTTGAGTTTGTGCAAGATCAAGCAACTGTATAAGGAGGATTCAGTCATCCAAAACATGG
Source organism: Horornis vulcanius (assembly GCA_013401035.1). NCBI lineage: Eukaryota > Metazoa > Chordata > Aves > Passeriformes > Scotocercidae > Horornis > Horornis vulcanius. The sequence goes on along the minus strand of VZUA01082236.1, from coordinate 33,957 downwards.
AATCACGAATCATTTAGGTTGGAAAAGACCTTTAAGATCACCGAGTGCCACCATAAATTAAACAATCTTAGGAGTAAAACAACAAAAATGTTCTGGATTTAAAGTGAAAATGGGTGTGTAGAAGTGTGAGGGTCTAAAAACTGAATGGGTGATGTGTGGATTCAATTGGGCTGGAGAGGAATCTTAATGGAGGAGTTCCCCTCCTGCCAGAAGGGCAAAAAACAGCCTTCAGCACTAAGCAACTTTCCATTAACATTTTTAAAGCTAATTTGCTATCATTTAGCACATTCATTTAGCTACATTCATGGCACTTGGAAACAGGAATTAAATAAGGCCCATAATTAAGGGTTATTAGCATTATTTACTGCCAGTGTTGTAGTGTTTAGAGTCTCTTCTCAGGCTGCTTTTTGCTCGAGGTTGTACAAATACATCAGAAGAGACAGTTTTCCAAAATATTTCCATTTAGGAACTGGTAGCATTAACAGAAATACCCCCAAAATTAAAGCAAGATCTCCTTTTTAAGGCACAGATGATACCAGCTATGCCAGCGACTTCACTTTTTGCTCACTTCCTACTCTCCTTTCATGGATGAAAAAACTTAAATATGAGATTTTTAAATTACTTGTGCAGCAGGTGATGCCAGTGGAAATGTTTTGAAAGAATTAATCTGTAAAATAGTGTAAATGCCAGGGCAGATAAAGCCTACTTTAATCTTTAGTGCCTTGGTGAATCCTGTAGCTGTCATCTTGTCCTGCATGCAGGAGGCATTTCTAATAAACTTCTGTGGAAAACAGGAAAAACCTGGAAATTGGCCATAGAGTTTTAAGCCATCTGAAAAACAGAATATTAATGAATAGCTTCTCTGGCATCCTGTTACATTTCAGGAGTCCTTCAACGTCTGTAATTGGGAATAACCTGCCTCACTCCAACGAAGCCACAGCAGTTGAAGATTTGGCCCAAGAAATGTATCCAAAATACTGCAAATTCCTACAAAAAGGAATTCTTTGTCTCCATTAGCATTTCAACACACACTCACTACAGAGATCTCACTGGGGGTAAAGCATTAAAACCCTTTCAGAAGTGGTTTAGTTGGCTAATTAGACAATAAGCATAAACCTGATGCATCCAGCTGTACAAATAAAACGTGACTTTAAAGTTTAATGTCCTGAGCACAGAGTAGTCGTGAACTTGGAGCCAAGAGAGGCTGAGAGGAAGGTGGCTGGCTTACAGCTCGGTAGTGGTGTGTCTGAAGGCTGAAACCTTTGGAGAACTCAAAGAGAGTTTATTTTAAGTGTAACTAAAAGGAACTAAGTACCAGTTACCACAAATAGGGTGATCTTTATCTTCCTTTGTTGGCTTGTGCCGAGGGAAAAAGAATCTTAAAAGACTTCTGGCAGCCGCAGGCTTCCCAAAGAGGAGATCTCCCTCACATTGCTGACATGTCTCTCATTTTTTGGGTGCTACCTTAGCGCTGAAGGAAATTAAGAGGTCATTTTAATGCCCCCTTACGCCCTTGGCTCCTGGGTAGGTGTGATCAAGTAGCTAAACACATAACTGACATTTCTCCCCTCCGTCCTAATGCATCCATCCTGGAATTGTGGAAGGAAAATTAGGCTGCTCTTGTGCGGGTTTCCACTTTGGCTATCTGGGAGCGGCACCTGTAAGCGCTCACTTTGAGGGATGGTTAATGTGCTAATTACCCAGGACCCAAAAATGCAAGCTGTAAACAAATGAGGACTGTATTTATAATCAATCAATTTTATGACCTTCTGATGGTGATGATATCAGTGGAGTTTACATTGAGAGCCCTTTTACTCCTCCAGGGCAGCTGTGCCCTTATGTTTTAGTTACAGCTCGAAGAAGATTTTTGCTAATTTACTTTATGGTAGGCGTACTTAAGAAAAATATTACCTTCCCTAAACAGCTGAGCCCGTTACCAAGTCTCATTTTTAAATAATGAAAACACATGGACTGTCAGTACCTTCAGGGTGTATTGTCAGGTGACGAGCTGTTTTCCAAACATCCACGGCAGAAAGCAATGACTTCAGAGCAAAATATTGTTCTCATTGGTATAAGTTGCTGTGAGACAAATCCCACACCCTCTGATGTCAATGGAAAGACTCCACTTGACTTCAAAGAAGGCTGGATCAGGCCCTAAAAGAAATGTTGCCATCATAAAACACCAAAAATGCTTTATGGCTTTTATACATTTTAAAAATGCTCTGCTCGCTGGTGATCTTCCGTGCAGTTTACCTGGCTATGCGTAACATGTAATTTCTGTGTTTGCTTTGCAGTGGATTTATGAGAGAAGAATGTCCATAAAGCCTGATTTGTGAAGTGTTAAAATGATGTCCTGGAAAGCCACACAATGCCAAGGTATACAAGATGCCCTGTAATACCTCAGCCCCAGGAAGGCTCTCCAACTTTTCTGATGTTACTAAGTTCTCACAAAGAAAAACAATGTTGTTTAACTGTAGACAGATATGTTAAAAATAGTTTGATTTTGTGTCCCTGTTCTTTTATTGGAATTGCTAGCTTTTTAGTAAAAATTCAGGTCAGATTTCAAGGACAGAACTACTTCCTGCATTTCCCAGAGCTTCGCTGAGGTGGTTGCTGATTTGAGCAACTTATAAAAACGGGGCAGGATGGGGGTACATTGTGTACTTTAAGCTGGAAGCACAGAGATAAGCTCCAAACCAGTACCAGATGCAAGTTATTCTGCGTAATTCTTCTCTCTCAACATTGTATCCTTATTTAAGCATGGGTTATAAAAGATTTGTTCCTTAGGGTTGTGAAGGATGTGGCTCTGCAGAAAGGGTGAGAGTCCAATTTTTTCCTGTATCACAACTGTTATGATCAGATGCCTGAGAGGACTATGCTGGACCATGGATGAAATCAGTCATCCAAAGGTGTATAGAACCATAGAATCATTGAGGTTGGAAAAGTCCTCTAAGATCATTGAGTCCAGCTGCTAAGCCAGCACTGCCAAGCCCACCTCTAACCCATGTCCCCAAGTGCCACATCCACGCATCTTCTGAACATTTCCAGAGATTGTGACTCTACCACTTCCCTGAGCAGCCTGTTCTACATCAGGTTTTGCTATGGACCTGGTGAACAGCTCTGCCTGCCTGAGATCTCTGCTGAGTGGGCTGAGCTGCTCCTGCCCACGGGCTGGCATTGACAGGGACAGGACACAGTGGCCCCTGGGGACATCCCACTTCCCTGGGCTGGAGGGAAGCAGAGGGCAAGTGGTGGTGGCAGGCAGAGGGTGCAAGAGCCCCTGGGAGTGGGCTGCCCTCACCTGCCAAAGCTGAGCTCTTGTGTTCCTGCATGCAGGGCAGGCAGCTGGCCAGACAGCTGGATTGCCATGGCAGAGACAGTGTCTGGCCTTTTTAAAACAGAAACTTGCTGGATTTATGTGCAGGAATGGACATGGTCCTCCTGGAGCTGACGTGGTCTAATGAATGAGATGGGGAGTGAAATACTTTATACTCACTATCAGGGGTTAACAACTCCTGCCCTCTCGGTTTTCCCCTGCTCATGTTTTCCCTCCCTCCCCCTCCTCCATGCCCAGGCCCCCGCTGTGTCTGTATTTTCCAAGCAGTGGCACCACCTGGTTTGTTTTCTGTGTCAGGTATATTACAGACTGTCTGTCAGAGGTTAACTGCCCCAGCTAGCTCGGCCTTCTCTCTTCTTGGACCTGGTCGAAACTCCCTCCCTGACTGAGTGCCTCCGGTATGTAATGGCACCTGGGGAAAGAAGATTTTTTTGATCATTTTTAGTTTCTCAGTGGTTAAACAGTCTGGTGAGGATGGTGGCTCTGCCTGCCCATGGTTTTGGGAACCCACTCGGAGTGCCCCCATAGCACTCCCTGTGTGCTAGAGGCCTGAAGTTACACATCACAGACTATTTTTGCCTGTTCTGCTTTCTAAAAACCTCTGATGTGAATTTTCCTCTGTTCATGCCGACTCTGGCTGTGTCCCCAGTCCATATCAAAGAGGTCAATAACCTTTCCCAGCTGTCTACATGGAAGGGAAACTTCAGCCTTGTGGCTCAGATGGAGCCCTGGGGTGGTTGTACAGGTGCTTGGCCTTAACCCTGAAAGAAGCAGGGCCCCCTGTTCTGGGCCAAGAGTGTATCTGGGCCCCACAGAAAGGACAGAAATCCTGGCTTCTTTCAGGACTGAGGCCAAGTGAAGAGGAAATTTAATACAACTGTTTGAAGCTCAGCTGCAAAGATGATGGGATCAGACTCCTCTTGGTAGTGGCAGGTGACACCGTAAGGGGGCAAAGGCCACAGATTGCAGTGTGGGAGCTTCATGTTGGACATTAGTGAAATCTTTTTCCCTGGCAAGTGCAAGACTGAAACAAGCTGCTAGTGGAGGAGGAAAGAAGGAAAATCTTTATCCCTGGAAGTTTTTAAGACTCAGCTAGAAACAGACCATCTCACACCTGCCTTTTCCTCAATGGGCACTGGCACAAGCCCAGGTACAGAGTTGCTCAGCACTCTCAGGACTGTGTCAGTCTTAACAGTCTCAAACTATACACAAATTCATCCCCTTGGAAAACTGAACATATTTTACTGCAAATCTGAAGGACCAACCCAAAACTTTCATTGTACCAGCTCTCCAGACTATGAAGGAAATACCAGCTTAAAGCTGCCCTTGATGGAGCTCCCCTGGGACAGAGACCTTTCATAGTATCTCCACAAACTATTTTGCCCTGGGACCACCATCTTTTTTGTGGGAGAAATGCCTCGATGAACAATTTTCATTCTCCTACTAATGTGGTTATTGTCTGCAAGATTCCTCTCTCTGATGGTGCAGCAACTGGAAATTGTGTGATAAATGGCCAACTGGATGGTCCCAAAATAAAGTATTAACATACTGGCCTGGTAAAATAGGGCTTGTGTGTCCCTAGGTGGGACCATGCATCCCTTAACTGGATATTTCCTGGGGGTCACTGTTTGCTGCTCACCTCCTGCTGCTCACCTTCTGACTTAAAATCCTACAAATTTGATATGAAGTGCACGGGACCACCAGCAGCCATGTTACTCCACAAGAGCAGGATGTTGGATGCATAAAGTAGTATTTAATGCTAAGTACCATGAATAATCATGTCCAAGGCATAGCAAATCTGCCTCTGGAAATTAATGAGCACTTCTGACCTCCTTTCTGTGCCTCAGCTCCCTGCCTATAAAATGGGAAATGTACCACAGGGTGGATGGGAATTGATTACTATTGGGCAAGCTCTCACATATTCCATTGAAATGCTCTTTAGGAAAACCTATGGAGAAATTATTTATCCTGCCTTCAGATCAGGGTTGGGGTTGCAAAAGAAGTTGTAGAGACATAGTGTGTAATGAGGGCAAAGGAAAATACTGAGTATTGCTCATTGACTCAGGACTGTTCACTCTGTGAATTAAGTTATGTAAAAATGGTCAGACATGATGCTGTAATTGAAGACCCCATCATGAAACTTAAGCAGAAGAGAGCTGTAGTGAGATACCTGCTTTCCTTAGTTGGCAGTGCTTGATTTTGAGGCCTAAATGTAGATTTTTTTGAAAATTGCATTTTAAATATGGTTCCTCAGGACAGAAAGGTTATGTTTGAATAAAGGTTTTTTAACTTGAGTAGCCAGGAATTAAATTAATTTTCTCTTTTCAGTGTTTAAGTGAATGAATTCATAGAATCATAGAATATCCTGAGTTGGAAGGGACCACTAGCATCAGTTTTAGATGACAGTGCCCAAGAATGAGGTGCTTAACAACACATATCCTAATGTGACTTCAGAGAAGGAATCAAGCTGTAGTTTTGGAAAGAGCCTTCTATTTATATAGCTTCAGTCACTGAATCAAAGCAAGCAACCACTCAGGTGTCTCAGAGTTCACAATAAATACCAATATTTGGATTAACGGACACAAGAGTCAGCTCAAATCAAGTCTATAATTCACGTGTATTTATGCAGTACTCTATGAAATGTCATTAAACTCCAAAATTTGAATGCAAGGTATTGAGGTTGATTCAAAATGAGTAGAGAATCCCACATACTGTGGGGTGAATGTGAAATACTAGAGTTAAGTTTCCTCACTGGAGCAGTAGGCAGAAGGATGGAGGTTTGTGATGCAGAACAGATGAAATGTGAATCAGAACCAGTTCTCAGCTCAAAAGTACCAGCAGGACTATAGCTGGTAGTAATAAACAATGCTGTTGTTGACAGGCATTTTACAAAGGTTAGGATTGATCACCATGGCCAAAAATATTTTATCTTGGCCTTGCATTTGCTGCATTTTTTTCCAAGTATTTCACATTGCCTGTGGAACATCAGAGCATCTCCAGCATCACTGAGTGTCCCTTTGCCAAGTTCCAGGAATAGAGGAACAGCTACCAAGAAAGGTCTTTGCTGGTATTCCAACTTGCACATTGAAATGCAAAGCATTTGAGAAATAAGTCTGGGAACTTGGCTGGTGCTCCTTGGGGATTACCCACCCAGTCCCCATTCCCTGTTTCACAGACCAAATGGCAGGACTGAAATGAGCTTTCCTGAGAAGAATAAGTTCCCTAGCTGGTTTCATACTTCTCTGTGGAAGAGTAAGACCTCCCTGAAATGTTCATGGTACCAGATTATCTCCTGCCATCTCTGTCCCAGGCATCTGGCTTGCAGATCCTCCCTTCCACACATGGACAGGGAGCTGTTTCCCATCTTGTGGGCTTGTGGTGCTGTCAGTCCCCAAAGCACAAAGCAAGACACTGCTGAGCAATGCTCCTGAGCTGCTGCTGCTGCAGCCATGCTGGGATGCTGAAGGGCATAACATGAGACCATATTTCAGGTCTAATTCCTACCCAGAGATCAAGAAGTACAGTCTTATATTTGCTGGTATTTGGCAGGGGTAACAGCAGTTTCTGGGATGGAATATTTTTGCCCTGCATTTTATTGTAACTTAGAAGGGGAAGAGTTGTAGGCACCCCTTACAGAAGGTTCAGATCTCTTCTGCTTTTCTTTTGAGGGCATGGCAGGCTGGGATCTTCAAATTTGTCTTGACAACTGAGTTTATAAATGTTACTTCCAACCAAGTTTATCACTGCAAGCTAAACCTGATGCCAGCCTGGGCAAAGATGTGAACCTGGGGGGTTGGGTGAGCTCTGCATGGTTCTCTCTGCTCTGCTTAGACTCCTGTGGATGGATTGAGGTTATTCCTTGGGTCACAGGTAATGAAGAAGTGCCTCCAGCCTGGGTGGGAAGACAGCATGTGCTATAAAGAGGGAAAAGAAATTGATGAGCTGCAGGCAGTCTGTTCAAAGCTCTGCTCTCTGTGTTCCTGGAGGAGTATCTCTGAGATATTCAGTATTCACATCATTGGCAGGAAAAATCCCTCTTTCATACTTTTTCTTGCTAACTTGTTCCAGAGTCCACACAGGGAAAGACTCTTACTTAGCTCAGTGGTCCTGCTGCCCTTTCAACTTGAATAACAACAGAGGCTTTTCCAGGCACCCCTAAATAACAAGAAAGTGACCCATGGACTGAACTAATAACATGCCCAGCCCTGTCTAAAGAAACAGACTTCAAGTCTCAGCTTCAGCATCACTTTTGGTTACTCCTGGAACTTAGAATCAGGGTCCTAAATTTTTCTTCGTTACTGTTATTTCTCTGCTACATTTAACCAGCCTCTCATTAGTCTTCATTTAGATATTAATTTTTCATGGGAGCTGATTTTTTTGACCCACACAAGCAATTAATGGTTATTCTTAGAGCTTGAGTGTAATGTCTTGCATGCAGCTGCCTTTGATTACCAGGTTTCTGAGGCCCCCTTATTATTTTGCCTCTTCAGTAAAGCCTTAAAGGATGCTTTAGTCACTGATAGACCAGGAAAAGTTTTGAAAGTCTGGTGAAACAGAGCAAATATAATTGTTGGGAGCTGGAGGTTTTGTTCCTGTGGCATGGTCAGTGCCTGCAGGAACTGGAGCTCAGTGACAACGAAGTGCTGAGGTTCTGCTGATAAATCTGAAGTCCTGGTCCCCACCACCATTGCTCCAGAGCATAAATCATTCAGGTTTTCCTTTTCCACGTTTATCAGATGGTTGGGTAGGGTTGTGGGTCTAACACATCAAACCAAGTGGCTGGACAAGGGCATAGCTCACCTGGATTTGTTTGATACCTGTGAGATCAGGGCATTATTTTGGAGCAATCATTTGGATTTCCTTCTGCAGAAGTCTGGAGGAGCCTCGCCGTCTTGCAAGGCTGCCATGAAATTATTTTGCTTGAATTTTTCTCTTTCAGTTTGTTCATTAGTTTCTCCTTAAAGCTCCTCATCTTCAGTGAACCCTTTTATCCAACAAGGAGTAGCTGGGATTTTGCTCGGTCCTGAGGTGATGGTCTTAAATTGTCCTAAGCTCCTTTTTCCTAAGTGAAGAAACAGAAATCAATAGGAGAATGGCCCTGCATTATTTGGAGGTTGAATGAAGGAGGAGCAAACACTGCTGGGGGTGATGTCTAGCTCAGGTCAAGTGGTGCAGAGCTACAGATCCTGTGCAGTGGTACCAATAATCCCACAGCTGCTTCTTTTGCTCTATGAAACAACTTCCTGAGAAGTTAAAATAAGTCCACTTTATTACTAAAGCAAAGGTTTGAAGTTTTCTTCATGTAAGTTACATATAGTTTTTAAACTATAACATTTCTGACTGAATTTTGCAGAGAAGGTTGTCTTGGTGGGTTGCATCTTGTTCCAGTCTTCACAGAAGTGGTGCTCTGCAAAGAGCTGGGTGGATAATTTGCTCCTGAAACTATTCCCTAATGGTCCAATGGCTGCCAAAGCCCAACAAAACCAGCTGAAGAAAAGATACTTTTTAATTTTAAAACAAAAAGTAGGAAAGTGTTAAGGTAAAGAATTTTTTGTTTTTAATTTCCCTCTGAATTTTTCATGGGGAACAAATAATTTCCTGGGTAGTTCCATCTTTAAAATTATCTTATTTGGTGAGTTGAGAATACAGCAAGCAAAGGATTTTGGTTTTTTGTTTTTTTTTCAAGCAGGCCCATGTTGACAGAGATTAACATCGGACAGAAATGACCAGAGATTCTGTAATCCATGCACAGATTTGGCAGATAAAACATCCCTGCCCGCAGAAGAAGAGTTGGAACTCGATGGTCTTTAAGGTCCCTCCCAACCCAAACTGTTCAGTGATTCTTTACCAAAGAGCTTAAAACTCCCAAGGAGCTTTGTCAACTATAGAAAGCCAAATGTATTTTTTAAAACCCAGATATTTTAAGTGTCTATAAGCCAGCACACAGCTGTTGACTTTAACTTCAAGGGTGTATCCTAGTGTTTAAAATGGTCATGTTTCAGTCCCCAGCTTGGGAGCAGTTGCACAGAAGAGCAGCTTTGCCTGGTGTGGGCTCTTTGGTAGTGCCCTCTCAAAGTAGAATCAAATGTTGGCTGTTTCCTGCTCTCCACTCACATGGCTACACACACAGGGCACGTCCCAGAGATGGCCACCTGCAGTGTGTCCCTCCCAGCTGAGCTTTCTGCATGTTTTTGATATATACTTGCATGTTTTGAGTCACCCTGCCCAGGGGGCTGAATGTTTTCATTCTGCCTATACCATATTTTCTGTGCTTCAGAACAGGGGATGTTTCTTGCTCTGCAGTAGTCTCAGCATCACAGATCTTAGCAGGGCCTCTAGGTGCTACCAAACTACAGATATTAAGAACAGTTTGCAGGCCTGGGAAGCAAAAGTTTGTTACAACACTTATTTATTACCACTCTCATATAACTCATTCATGGTAAACAATGCAGGTTTTATTATGTGTAAGTAACAGGAGACCTTTGCTTTTTCCACTAACAAACATGCCATGGGTAATTATTCCTGTATTAAAACTACATGTGGACATATTTGCGACATGCAACAGTTCCATGGCTTTGAAGAGAAGTATTATTCCAAACAAGGTTAGCCACCATTTATTTTGAGGGGCTCTTGCATTTCTGTGTTGGAAGCACTTTGTGGCTTTCCTTGCCTATTTGATAATCATTAACATGTTCTGTCGTTAACCTTCAAGCAGCTTTGCTTGAAACTTTATATGCAGCTTCTCAAACATTTGCCTCACATTGCAGACTGTGGTTTGCTGGGGCTGTTTTTATGATCGCTCGTGGTAGAATCAGGAAGATGAAAAATGGGTGTGTATTTGAAGAGCAGCGTATCCAGCTTTCTAGGTCTTAAATTAGAGTGATGAGCATAAACACTGCAAACAGTGCTTTTTCAACTCAATTGCAATTATATTTGAAATTACCTACAATTACCAGTAACCATCTCAAAGCTAGAAATTAACTTTGTAGGCTTTGCTCCAGATGGATCAGCTGTTAAACGTGCTGTCCCGTGCAGCTGAATGGAGGGGAGGAAAGAGGGTGAGGAGGCGTCGGAATGGCAACTGTGCTGTCTTCCAGCTGAAGCAGAGCTTGTGCACACTTTTCCCTTTGAAACAAACCTATATGCCACTTCTTGAGACATGGTTTGGGAAGCTGTGGCTTTGCTGACTCTTTGCTTGGGTCAAGCAGAGAGTCCTCTCTTCCTACATGGAGCGTGGTGGGCTATGCTGGTGGAGAGCAGGCTCTCCATGTCTCCTGCCCTCGGTCAAGCCATGACCAGTCACATTTATGGCAACTCCACTTACTGCCTGACCAGCTAGTAAATAGTATTTTCTAATTCTTTCTCCGCCTGATGATTTCCTGCTGTTATTTCTTCAACTGATCTCTTCATAACTCATTTGGATAACTCTATTCCAGTTTCTTCCACAGCCGCGGTGGCTGGAGAAGTTCAGACTCCTCTCCCTCTTGTTCCAGAATCGTGGCACAAGGATGTTGCCATGGCTATGTAGCCACAGCCAACCTCACTGATTTTCAGCTGGTGGAGTTGAGGGAGGTATTTTGCCCAAAGCATCTCAGAAATGCTTGTGATTTCAGTTTCCAACATGACTCTGAGCTGGGGAATGAGAACGTGCCAGGACTGTCAGTGACAGCTTTAGAAATGGATTGTTTGCGTAAACTTGAAAACAGTACAAGCATAAATGTATTTCCTTTGTTTAACTTTTCACTCTTGTTTACTCATCTCTGCTTCTAAAAGGCTTTGCAAGTAAACTCTGCAAATCTTTAAGTTCTGCAGGCATTAATGGGGGCTGGGAGTTCTGGGATGGCTCCTTAGCACTGGGAGTTGAGGTGCAGAGCAGGGACATAAAGCTCTGATCCACAAACCATCAGAGCCAGCAGGGTGATTTTCCTTACTTTCCCTCTGTGTTGGGAAGTGATGTCTGAAAAGCTCAGGGACTCTCCATGTGCTCCAGGGGCGTGTGGGCAATGCAGAAAGTGACTGGAAAATCAGGCAGGGTCAGGATTGCCTCAGTACAGCTGAGGAAAATAGAAGCTCCTATGGACTGAAATGTTCCTTGCTACAGAAAAAACTATTTAGGTTGTGAGTATTTGAGGGAAACAGCTGGGTTTTAGTCCTCTGTTTTTCCGTATCACTGCAGTGGAGTCCTGATCTATGAGCTTTGGAGAGAGGGGAGAGGAGCTCCAACTATACAGTGATGAAAATCCAGGTCTCTCGTTGCCTTTCATAATAAAATTGCTCCTCCCCTGTATTTATCTAGTTTATCTAGATTATTACTATCTAGATTACTATTATGTAATCATTTTAAAGCCATGCAGGTAGCTTTGTACTCTCCTTGTTCTGCATGGATTTAAATTGGATGTCCAAAGAAGGGGAAGGGAGATGGGCAAGGGTCTGGAGCACCAGGAGTGGCTGAGGGAGCTGGGAAAGGGGCTCAGCCTGGACAAAAGGAGGCTCAGGTGGGACCTTCTGGCTCTGCACAGCTCCCTGACAGGAGGGTGCAGCCAGGTGATTATTAGGAAAAAATTCATCACTAAAAGGGTGATCTGGCACTGGAACAGGCTGTGAGAGCAGTGCTGGAGTCCCCATCCCTGGAGGGATTTAAAAGCTGTGTGGATGTGGCACTTGGGGACAGGGCTTAGTGGTGGATTTGGGAGTGTTGGGGAATGATTAGACCTGGTGGTCCTACAGGACTGTTCCACCCTCACTCATTCTATGGATGCAGGTGTTGGTGGAGGACATTTTACTGCCCACTGGAAGCAGCAGCTTTCTCCTTGACTCTTACAACAGCTGTAGAACAATATAAACCCCTTGTCTTTCCACAGGGAAAGGGAGGACCATGACAGCACACAAAAGTCTTGCTTTGGAGCTCCCAGGAAAGGGCTGACATCCCCTCCCATAGTTACACACATCACTGGTCCTGGGGAATTTATCTCCTGTGTTTGGTGCTCACCTGTGGGAGGAAGGCTCTCAGCTCAGGCAGGGTGTGGGGTACCTTGAGCAGTCTCCATGTCTTGCAGGGCTTTCAGAGCCAGGGCAGACCCAAGGCAGCTGTAAATGGGCTCTGGAGCACAGAGAACAGCACTTTATAGCTGGTGCCTCTTTTGGGGACTTGCAGACTGCCCCTGAGGGGTCTCTAAAACTTAACAGGGAAAATGGTCAGAAGGCTGGATGGGCTCTGCAGGGGTCCAGGCTGGCTCTGGAATGTTCACAGGATTTCTGCAGGTCTGGCATGCTGGCTGTGGCTGGCTCAGAAAAACGATCTGCTCCTGCAGTGCAGGCTCCAAAGCTATTTGTGCACATAAAGAGCTGTTTCTTGGTGCAGGTGAATGAAGCCTGGCGTGAACTTTGGCACGACCAAGTACTCCAAGCACAACCACGTGTCTGATATGTCACACAGTCTTGTGTTAAATGAGCAAGAAGCTGCACTGTGACAATGTGAGGTCATTGTTTTTAGTTTTATTTCTTAAAGGGAGAGAAAGATTAATGCAGCCATGCTCTGTGTGACTGTTTGGGTATCTGGGTCCCTGATTTTTGCCCCCACCACTCTCTATCTATAGCCCAGTTTCAGTCACATCTGAGAGAATCTCAAAACTCTTCAGTTTTAACAATTTTAATGCTAATAGATGGCCAGGCTTTAGAGAGAGTTTTAATTCCTCCTCCCAGCACAGGGAAAGCTAAGCTCAACTTTAACTAGACTAGAAGATGGCAGAGAGCACGAAAGCAGGAAAAGGTTAGAACATGCTGTAATCTAAGTGGATAGCAAAGAATCCACCCTTCAATTAGAGATAATTTTATGTGGCTTCTCTCGTGTTCAGCACTGTGGGTGATAATTTATCAAAATAATCCCTGCCCTCTTCTGACTGACACATTTTGATACCACACTCCTTATAAAATAACAAATACAATTTTTACTTTTCCTTTCTCTTTTAAAGGTGGCAGAGGTGCCAACAGTCCCTTTTCCAGACAGAAACCTAGGAGCAGGATATTAACCCAGTGCCTTCAACAAGGCAAGAAGGATTTTACACACCTGTTATGGCTGTTGTCACCCTGGCTCTTTTCCTTGTCTCCTGAACTATGGAGCTGGGGCACATGGCACAGGCAATATGCAGCCTTTGGTCAGCCTCTAACCTTGTCAGATGTGTATTAGCACTCTCAGGTGCATAAAATTATTTAGTGTGGTTGTTGTTGCAGCTTTGCCTAATCCTGCATCCCTTTCACTCCTGTATGTCACTACCACCACCTGCTCCAAAAGCTGTACACTGGGTGAAGCCTTTCCAGGGCTCCATGCTGGATCACCCAGTGGTCATATGGGACATCCTAAGAAATCAGAAAAACTATTCTTGCTCCCCAGGGTTGCTTTGTTCCCGATTAGATTCCAGCTGCAAAGGGAAGAGCTGCTTCTGAGCTTGGATTGTGCCTATCATGGTAAAAAGCTGGGTTGCTATTACTGCTCGTGCAGGATGACTGATGTGAAAGTGCTTTTCTTGAGCTGCCTGGTGGGTCCACATTTCAGCTTTGTTCAGTAAAGCACTTAAGCATGTGCTTAACATTAAGTGTGCTGCTGACTGGAGGGCTTGGACAATAAATATGCTACTGGAAAAGTCTCTGGACCATACATTTATTAGTCTGTCTAAAAGCCCTGTTATTTCTTCTTCACTTCTGAAGTAAATCACGTCTTTCAAAAGCCACAGTTGTGGGTAAATGTCTGATTTTGATAGGCATTGCATATTGCAGCTATTGCTGATTTTAAATCAACTTATAGATGCTCAGTGCATCCACAAATGAGACCCAGCTTGGCTCCTTTCAGTGGTTTGGTGTTTTTTGAGAAATCTGTCTTTGAACTACCCATCTGCAGGCTTTTTCTTTTTACTGTCTGTGTGGCCATCCTGCAATTACCTGTGGGTTTATGATCCTTCTCTAGAGAACAAGTTGGTGGAACGATAAAGATGGGGGTGATAAACTGGGGCAGGGTATGATATCAGTTACAAGAGTCACGTGAGTGTCCCTCCACATTTACATTGCTGCAGCTTTGCTCTGGATTGGGCTCCAAGATTTGGCAATAAATGGCCTTTTCAACAATTTTGGAGCTATGTCTGTTGAATAAAAATGTGCCATTGAGGCTTGAGAGCCTTTGTGACTGCAGTAAAGACAGGAGTGAGCAACTCGTTGGCAAAGTCAGTGTAAGGTAAGTCTGTGGGAGTGGGAGGAAGAAACTAAACCATGTTTTTAAAGGGTTTATGGCTGGCAATTTATTTCCTTAACCCCTTGTTCAGAGCTGGGCAACAGTAAACAGTGAAATTTAGTCTCATAGTTGCCTCTGAAATGAATTGACCATGCAAAGAAAGGCTGTAACTCCCCAAGGCAGAAAGAGATTTTGGGAACCTGCTTGAAATACTCTGAAATGGTTGGGGAAGTTGAGGTCTGTGCTTAAGCCTTTTTGGAGGACTGTATTTCCATGAGGTGGAGGAACAACAGATCTCCAAATCCTTGTTTGCTTGTTCATAAATCCCATCTCTGATTATTCTCATGCAGGGTCACGTGTTCAGTTCTGTGAAACTCCTGGAAAATAAACAAGCGGAGGTGAATTCAGGAGCTGAAATGAACACAGGCAAGTCAGTGGTGCTGCTCAAATCTAAAGTCAGTGCAGAGCTGGGCCTTAAATCTGCTATTTTTAGCAGTCAGCAGTGCAAGAGCACAATCAGTCTATATTTACATCAGATAATATTTGTGTTTACTATGTAATTACATCAACCCTTTTTACACATATAATTAACAGTTTACCATCGCATCCCGCTGGGTTGACATCTGTAGGATTCAAAAAGGGTTCAGGATCTCCAAAGAGTGTTTTTGTTTCAGGTTAGACGTGGTCTGATTGTCTAAATTAAAGACATGTCAAACCACATGAAAAGTTCAGGACAGAAGGTAACCACACAGGACGTGGCATGTGGGCCAGGTAATCATAGTGGTGGAAAGAACGGCCACACTTGTGAGGAGCCTCTCCTCTACAGGCTTTGGGGAAAAAAAAATAAAAGAAAAAAAAAGCAGCTCCTTTTTTGTTTTTAGTAGGAAATAAAAATTAGTAAATGCAACCCCTGGCTGCAAGGAAGCCCAAATAAAGCAAACCAGATGTTCATTAGCTAATCACTTGCAAATTTTTCCCCCCTCTTGTTCTTCATGGAGGAAAAGAAAATTGAGCATGTGGGAACTTGCCTGTTGAGAAAACATTTGGATCTTCAGTCATTTATCTGTTTCACCTCTGACTCGGTTCAGGCCCCCGTTAAAAGGCAGGCAGGGTGCTATCAGAGAGAAAGGTCAGCGGGGATCACTGCAGATGCTTTTCAGCTGGGGCGACCCTCGAGGCGATCCCGGCTTTCGCGGGCACGGAGCACGGAGAGTCGGCTCAAAAACAAAACAGCAAACCAAGCACAAGCCCAGCGAGTGCGGCGAGGCTTTGAACTCCATCACTCGTGTTTGTCTTATTCCTAAATTGCAGTGTCATTTCTGTACAGTGCTCGCTATTATCACAGCCATCCATCAGGAAGTGTGTTTATTACACCGAATACCAACGAATCCTGAATGGCGAGCTGCTTTTTTCCCAGTGTTATCAAAGGAAAGCAACATAACCTTTATTCCCTTTGGATTGATGTCATTTTATTTTCCCAGCATAATATGAGACAGAAATAGGCACGAGTTTGTACTGCAGTTGGTGGATTTTATCAATAATAGATTACTAATACATAAAGCCATCTATTTGCATAGGAATCATAGAATCATCAAGGTTGAAAAAGCCCTCAGAGATCACCAATCCCAACTCAACCCGGCACCACCACCACGTTCACCACTAAATCATGTCCTCCAGCCTCTCTGGAACAGTGTTATTCCATTAGGAAATATTACAGTAACTCAGTACTTGCTTCATGTTTTAACAACCTTAATTTAACAGTGTTAATTTTAATGCACAATGGCCTAACAGCTTTTAGGAACCTGACACTGCTCAGTAAGTTGGGCAGGTGTAAGAACTCACCTACCAGAAAGCAGAGCCATCCTCATTGTGTCTTGGTTGTCATATGACAGCTTGCTCACTACAGAATCTGAGAATGGTTTGGCTTTCATCTTCTACTAGACCAGGTTGCTTCAGGGCCCCTTTGAGCTGTTTTACTTGGGAGAGTTGGTCTGGGAGAGTTCCAACAATCTTTCTCTGCAAGGGTGAGGCTTTATTTGGATGAAGAACCTTTTCCTAATAGTTTGATCTTGTACTGCTTACATGATTAACTCATAAACTGAAGATTGAACAAGTATTATCCAGATGAACTCACTGAGTGACAACAAGTAGCATGGGAAAGTGTCTGGCTGGGTATGAGTGGAGCTCTACAGGGATTTTTCTTGGGGATGGATCTTATTTAATATTTTCATGAATGACCTTGGAACAAAAACATAGCATGTTGCTGATGCCTGCTGATGACACAGACTTGGGAGACATACCATGCAGAGAGATCTGGATGACCTTAAAGACTGAAATAATAGTAAAGAGATGAAACCCAGTACTGAAAAATGCAAAGTCATGAGTTTAGGGAGTAATAAGAATTTCCACCGTAGAGACTCACCATCTGTAGATGACAAAGGAGAAAAATGTGTGGATAAATCATGGGACAGGCTCTGAAAAAGAAATGCACACCTTCATTTGTGCAATGCATCACCTTCACCTCCACCCAGGAGGAGATTCTTTCAAGAGAAGGTAAATATGCCAGGAGCTGTGGCATCCTATGGATCATTCTGGTCCCCCATGTCACTAAAGTATGAGTTTGACCTGGGCTGCTTACAGAAAAAGATGGTGGAGATGTTGGAAGGGGAGAGGTATGAGAGAAAATTTTAACCTAGAAAGTGAAAGCTGAGAAGAGGGATGATGGTTGTACATCTAAACATCAGGATGGTAAACATCAGAGAAGGAAACAATCCATGTAAGGTAAAGAATATGAGGCTATATGGGTACAAATTTTAGATTGGAAGTCAGGAAAAATTTTTTCACAGAAAGAGGAATCAGACACTGGCAATCAGCTGCCCAGGGCAGTGGTGGAGTCCCCATCCCTGGAGGGATCTAACAGCCATGTGGATGTGGCTCTTGGGCCATGGGTCAGTGTTGGCCTTGGCAGTGCTGGGGGAATGGTTGGTATTGATGATCTTAGAAGGCTTTTCCAACCCAGCCGATTTTATTCTATAATTTTAAGATTACATTGGTCTGAGTACACTGGGTTCAAATCAGAGGAAGGTTTGTGACTTAAGGGAAGCTTATAAGAACAAGCTTGACATGTTTGTGGAAAGGATTATAACACAGGCTTCAAGAATATGGACTTTGGAGGTGGTTTCCTGGGGAGTGGTCATATCAGAATTCTTTTTGTGGCTAATGATTTCCTTACCTGGACCTTATGTCCAAGGGGGGCTTAACAGCATATGTGGTAGGGGCAGGAGGCCAGTCATGCCTCTGGGTACTTTAGTATTTACTTGGGTTTGTATAGTTAGAGGTTGGTGGGAATCAGATGTTTTATGTTTGGCCTCCGTTAGTGTGTATGTGATTAATCTGGTTCAGTTAATGGACACTGCACTCCATCCTGTGGTTTCTGTGTGTTGATTCTGAGTGTGGTGTGTATCTTTTGGGTGTTTGAGTTGGTTTATGTTCCTGGGTGTCTACATGACCTGATTAATACTCCCAGGTTAATGCAAATGCAAACAGAGACCACAAAGGAAAAAACTGCATATTGAACAGCATATGACTGGCTATCAGTTCATCAGATATATAGAAAATTGAATATATTAACCCACTGTTATCATCCTTGTCATTGGTGGTTAAAAATTAAGTATTTAGGTCTGGAGTAGCAGTAATGGATAAATAACAGCACTGTTATTCTCAGCTGCTAGGCAAAACCAACTCTTTGTCTTTGCTGTATCCCTTGTTGTACTCCCAGATCAAGCTTTCCCCAGGGCTCAGAGGGATCTTCCATCCTTGCTTTACATGTAGCCATTTCTAGTCCAGAACTGAGAACTCCACCTTAAACAAACTCATCAATCCTCAAAACTGAGTTTCTCAAGACAGGTCAAGAAAACCCCATGTGCTGTTCCAAAAACGAACTGAAAGAGAGGCAGAGAGAGATGTCAGTGAAATCCAGACTGGAGGAGCCAGCAGGAATGCCTCCAACCACTCCTACAGAATTTCACAGGTGGTTTTGAAGAGTTGGCTGTTGACTTCAAAAGAGAGGAAAATAAATGAGAAGTTAGAAATGGTTTTGGAATAGGAGATTTCTGTCCCTGCAGGTAGCCTGATGCACTGACCCCACGCAGCCCGAGCAGGTGCTGGACACAGAAACCTCTGCCAGGCAAGGGTGGAGTCATTTCTCTGCTGTGACCACACAAAGGGTGGTGAATGCCTGTGAGACACGAGGGTGCTGATGTTTCCATTGATTCCGGTGGCTCCTTCAGGGTTAAAGTTAAGCGTGTGCTTAAGGGCATTGCTGGATCAGAGCCAGCCTAATCTGCCTTGCTAGATGCTGGCCCAAAGCAATTCCCAAAACCTCTTTTCTTCCCATCAGCCAACCCCTTGATTTGCAAACTCTCGACTCCCCGGAGCTGCTTAGGCTGGATGTTATTTTCTGGTACCTGCAACGCTGTGATTGGGAATTTGTAAATTCTGTTCCAATATTTCACTTTTGGAGTCTTCCCCTGTGAAGATTTCTTTAGCATAGCCCAGCACATTTGGCCACTTTTAATAACCCTTGGGAGGGCATGTCAGTTTAACACTCAAGTCTCTCTTCCTTTGCTTTGCTAACCGAAGTGTTCAGTGCCACAAAA
>VZUA01082231.1:29071-45017 GCA_013401035.1 Horornis vulcanius | reverse complement strand
CCATTCCAAGGGAGGCTCCTGCCTTCCTTAGCAGACATCTGTCCTGCCAAACCAAGACAGCCAGATAAAGGCTCTGTGTAAAGGGCTCATCCCGGATTTCCTCTGGATGCACAGTGATGTCTCAGCAATACCTTTGGAAAACCTCAGAAGATAAATCTTCCCAGGGAACCTGGGATGTCCCTGTAGTTTTGGTGATGTGTGAGCAGTTGAGTGATTGTGTTGGTACCCACTGGCAGGCAGAAATTTCGGTACTGCAGGTATATAAATTACAGTGGGATCATGTGGGGGGAAAAAAAGTGGGATTTGGAAGTCTTGGCTGCACCTGAGTATCAGGCTTCAGCATCTAAAGGAGCTGATGATTCTCTCTCCCTTGGCTGTCTCCACTCACATCAGGTAAAGTTTTTGTGGTGTTTGCATCAATGCCTTGGACTTGACTTTGGGAAGCTCCTGACTCCGGGCTGGTGACCCAAAGAATGATTTTCTGCGTGTTATCTGAGCAGATTTTGTGAATATTCAACCTTGTTGTTACCATTACAAGGAGAATTTGACGTTGCCTCGGGTTTTTCTTTTGTTGGCTGCTGTTTGCAGGGATCACCTGCACAGTCCTGCTTCTCTCTGCTCAGGAGAAATTCCCTCTCCTTTCCTGGGGTCCTGGTGATCACATCCAGCACTCTTCCCATAAACCCCCAAATTGTCCCACTGACAGGTTGGAAAATGAGGAAAGCAGAAATAACTTGATCATTTTATGCTTCCAGGTTTAATCAGGAAGAAGCTAGAGCTGTTCTCTTTGGTATGCTCATGGCTAAATGAATTTATTAAATTACCTTTTTTGATGAGCTAGAAAGACACTTTGGAACTGATTAGATCCAAAATCCACTAAGCCACAGGGGGTGTTTTTATACCTGTTAGTGAACTTTGGGTAAGAACATGAGAATGCAAATTCCAAGCATTTGCAAGGAGTGTAATTGAATAAGGTGAAGGAAATTCATGGTTAGAGTTCTTGTAAAACATTTATTTTGACATTTTGCAATGTTATTTCTTGCAAATTTACCTCTCAATGAGGTTATAAAAGACTTGCCAGTGTTGGTTTAAAACTTGAAGCAATTTTCAGTTGGTAGAAATGGTCTGGTAAATTTTGGCTAAAGTTTGGAGCGGAGTTATGGGGGGATGTTTATTTTTTTATTTTTCGTTCCTCTGAGACCACTACTTTTGTTTTTTGTCACGACAAGTAAATGAGACACTACATGTCCTTTGGAGATTTTTTTTTTTTTTTAAACAGTTCTTTTATGAGATCCTGTGTAAGGGGCTGGGAAATTATATGAGTACTTTACTGCAAGATACCTCCAGATAGTCCCACAAATAATCCTAAATGTTCTTAGAGCAACTGAATGCAGGTCAATATCCTAATAGGTTTCCTTAATACAGATGTCACTAGAAGTTTTGCTGTCGCTTCCAGCCCTTCCCAGCACCCACCTTTTCATCTGCCACAAATCTTCTTAGACTGAAGGATTTAAGTGTCAGGGGATTCCTTTTTGTGTTTCTCCACCAATCACTACAGAGGGGCATTGATCTCTTTTTGTGGCTTCTAGGATTCCCCCAAACAACTGTGTAAATAAAAAGATGATAATACAATAAGCAAATGAATGAGAATGCACATGAAAGCATATTTGAATCAAGAGAACCAGTAAAGTGGTTTTCTTGCCAACCACCTCTGGACCCACAGAATCCCAAATATTCAGAACAGAGAAATTGCAGGAATATCCTGGCTTGCTGTGGCCTATTTTCTAGGCATGCAGGCAGCTGTGGGTGTGATCTTGCCCACAAAACACATCAAACAGGTTTCTTGTACTAGCACATAAGTTTCCCAACTTGAAAAATAAATATTTATTAAGGCTGTTTTGCTGCATTTCTAGCAGGTTGTACGGGTGTTTTATCTTGAGGATGCCAAAATGCTATTAGCACTTGTCAGGTTCTTTTACAGTGTGGTTGCACAGCTCCAGCACTCTGGTTTGTGGATTATAAACAACATCAATTGGCATTCACACAGGTGCAAAAATTGCAGCCTGGTTTTCCTGAACGGGAGAGTGAGCAGGGGCACGGTGAGCAGTGAAAGGAGCTGGAATCTGCCTTAGTGCATCCTTGGTCTCCCTCTTCTGGCTCAGCTGGAAGGAGCTGCTCCATCCAGGATGTGCTGCAGCTCAGCATCCCTCTCCTGCCAGGAGCTGAAGGGGCACTGGTGAAGAGAACAGGTCAAGAAGCACGGGGAACAGAGCAGTGGGAATTTCCAGTCAAGCTTTCCACCCTTCTCTCATTTTTTTTTAGTGCATCAGCTACAAACTGTGAGAAAAATCATAAATATCTCTTTGGAGATGATAGAGATCTCTTTGGATCTCTTTGGATCTCTTTTTCTTTGGCACACATGGAATGGAGGGAGGGGATGAAGGAGATTTGGAAATTTTAGTGAGGAAATATATTCAGTTTGTGACTCAGGGTGTTCTGTTACTGCTGAGCTCTGGCTCCCACATTTTACCTGCTGGATGGTATTAAGGGTTTAGAAATTCTAAACTCAGTTACTAAGTTAAAATATCACTAAAATATCCACAAATATGGGGGTTTGTGCATTTTTATACTGGTGCAAGTTTTCTCCAGCAGGACCACAGGTCCCCTGTGCTGGGCTTTGCAGAGGTACCTTGAAACTTGGGTTCAGTTTGGGGCCCCTCAGGACAAGACAATGAGGGGCTGGAGTGGGTCCAGGGAAGGGATTGGAGCTGGGGAAGGGTCTGGAGGCCCAGGAGCAGCTGAGGGAGCTGGGAAAGGGGCTCAGCCTGGAGAAAAGGAGGCTCAAGGGGGCCCTTGTGGCTCTGCACAGCCACTTGAAGGTTGTAGCCAGGTGGGGATTTGTCTTTCTTCCCAAGTTACAGGACAAGAGGAAACAGCCTCAAGTTGTGCCAAAGGAGCTTTAGTTTGTGTATTAGGGATAATTTATTCACAGAAAGGGTTATCCACCCCTGGCACAGCTGCTGAGGGCAGTGGTGGAGTCCCCATCCCTGGAGGGATTTAAAAGCCATGTGGATGTGGCACTTGGGTGCCAGTGGTGACCTTGGCAGTGCTGGGGGAATGATTGAACTCTGATTTTAGAGGTCTTTTCCTACCTAAATGATTCCAGGAGTCTCTAAGTCACCCTGTTAGCAAAATCAGGTGGTAATTCAAGTTTCTTCTTAAGGGATTTTGACGTAAAGAGCACAATTTGTATTTCTTCTTTGGCTTTCTGAGCCTTTCCTCCAAACTGGCCTGTGAGTAGTTCTGTTTTACTTTCTTATTAAAAAAACCAGTGGTGGTTACAGCTGTTAACATCTGACTTTAAAAAATGCAATATCAGACTCCTGTATTTCACAATACCGGGGTTTTTGTATATTTTGAAGCTGGGCATTAAACTGTGAGTAACAGCATCACCCACTTGAATTGGCTTCCTTTTCCCCACACCTGGCTTACATATGTGTCACAATGTGATATTTAGAAGGGAATTTGGCAAGAGAAAATGAAAAAAAGTGGGTGTTAGATGGGAATGTAAGCTTTGAGACACAGGAAGAGACCACAGGGGAAATGGTTTGTCTCTATTGTGGATATTGCTGCCTCTGAAATACAGGGAATTATAACCCAGTCTTTGGCTGTGTATGATCCTGTTTCTGACTCTTTTGGGACTTTTAACATGGTATTTTGCGCAAGAAACCTCTGCCTGTATATATAAAAACAATATCAGAAGAGTTGGGTTTGTTTTTGCTGTGCTGCTTGTTGCTGCTTTTGATTTTTCTTCACTGCGTGTCTCCTCACTGATGATTTATGTGTGAAGTCAAAGCAAGACTTCTGAATTTTGGAAAAGAGTTTGTTCTGGTTATGTTGGGGTTTGAATTTCCTGTCTTTGTACCAATCTTCCCTTTGGAGAGACTTGTGGCACATGTGGAAATGTCCTGCAAAAACCTGCTTGGTAGGAACTGCAGCTCAGCCAACATTTGTTCAACTCTTTTAATGCCATGATTGGGCTATAATAATAATAATAATGACAAATAGGTTAACAAGTACTAGTCTTATCAAGATTTAGAATATTTAAATGATAATATCACCCTAAACCTGACAGGGTGCAAGCCACCAGTTCCTACAAGCAGTGGCACGTTGGTGCTTAAATATCATGACTTGCCCAGCTATTTAACTCTTACCCAGATAAAGGGATTTCTCTTTCCTCAGCACAGATTAAAGTTGGCAATATTATAAATTAGAAATAAAGGGGAGAAAAATAACTGTAGCAAGATTGAAAATGGATCCCGCTTTGTTAGGGAGGGAGAAAGTTGGCTTTAACACAAAAGCTCTTGAGGCTGAGGATTTAGGAGCCCAAGGATGTAAATTGTGGTAAATTTACAGAAGCAGATGTGTGAGCAGTGGTGTCCATGGGGAGAGGGGAGGGTACAATGTGATGTGGCACATTTTTGGGCTGTTTCTTGGGATCTTCTGAGGTCTAATTAGTGCAAGGCCAAGTGCCTGAACTAACCCTAGAGGGCTCTCACGACTCAGGAACAGACAGGATGGCACTATCAGAGGAGAGATTTGAGCTCTCAATTTTCTCATTTCTGAAGGAAATACCTGCTTTATGCTTACGTGTGTGCACTGGGAAGAGTGCAACATTTTTTTTGAAACAGAATTACAAAGTGTTTGGGGTTTCACTGTGCCCTGCCCTTCATGCTGGGAGAGAATTTTGTCACTAAGCAGGATTTTAGACACATTTGTCAAATCTCTTGACAGTTTCAAATAAGCCATTAAATGTCAGCTGATGAGCTTCAATTGTTGGAGCCTCTTGTGAGAATTATGAAAATGACTCTGAATTGGAAAATGTAAAAGTAAGATACCTTCCCTTCATTCAGAAGGCCCCGGTGCTTAAAAGAAAGTGAAATGCAAATATGAGATCTGTGATGAAGTTCTTCCCTGTGAGGGTGGGCAGGCCCAGGCACAGGTTGCCCAGAGAAGCTGTGGCTGCCCCATTCCTGGAAGTCTTCAATAATTCTCAGGTTTTTTTTCTCCCTCACAAACATACCTTTAAAACAGAAATATAATTTGGGGGTTTCTTTTATACATCCACTCCTTTGAACTTTTTGGGCCAAGTCCTGGTTGTATTAATCATATTTACCCAATCCATAACATTCCCTTAGCACAGTTTCATGTGCTGGGGAATTTTTCCACTTTTACTGGCTATTACTGTAATTAGACCCTTGAACTTAAAAGTGAAAGTGCCCTGATTAAGGAAATACTTCTGTAGCATTAAGAGAACACTTTACATTAAGGATTTTCAAGAGACTATTTATACACTAATGATTTTAATCCTAATGAGGACTTGATGTTCTGCTCCTCCAGAAGAAAAAGCCCTGGTCTCAGCACTAAACTGATGCAAGCTTTTCTTTTTCCTGACATTCTAATTATATATGAGAACAAAAACAAGACAGCACTGCTGGCATGTCAGATGGAAATTTTTTAAAGAGGAGAATGGCAAGTAAGTGGTTGCAGCCAAACCGGAAAATCCCAGATTATTATTCAGGATTTGTTTGTTTGTCTTAAAAAAAGCAGGAAAGGATTAGTGCCAGGCATATTACCTTTTTCAGCAATATTGGCTGATCAAAAAGTATGTTAATAATGTGGTTAAAACATTAAAGATAACCTGGCTTGGGTGCCAGTGTACTCAAACCAAACAAAAGTGTAAAATACAAATTAAAAAAAATAATCTACCAGAGGAATAGATTTTTTTTTTTTTTTCCCTGAAACATGACTAATTCTCAGGGATAAGAGCTGCCTTATATTTTAGGGTCTGGTATAAAATACTTATAATTCTTTTGCCTTTTGAAATGTTCACTCAGTTTTTATTCAAGAATCAGAAGTGGTGCAGTACTTATGTCAGCAGAGGGGAAAGCTTTTCCCCTTTAGCAACTCTCTCCCATAAAAAAAAAATCATCTAGAAAAGAGTAGGAGAAATTAGATATTTATATCTCAAAGTTATTTGGGAAAAAAAATATATACTCTTGCTGCTGGAGGTTGGGGAGTTGAACCCTACTTTGATATCCAGTGGGGTATATCTCAACATTCTGAGTAAAGAGAGCATTCCCATGAAACATTAGCATTTAAAATCAAAATAACAGCTAGGATGGGAAAGAACAACTGGTCATAGTGTGGTCTCCTGAAAAGGAGAAAAGAAATTTTCTGGTAAGGGATTATTATTCCACAGTTCAGGAAGGACTGATTGGCAGAAGGAGCTGATTTCATGCACAGCTTTGCAAAAGTAAGGGTTTGGATTTGTACTTTTAAAAGCATCAATTTCTGCAAATTTCCACCATAAAGTGGTAAAGAGTAACCAAAATTAAGCTAAAAAAATTACAAGTTTAAAACATGTAACCAACAGCTCCTGAACAGCAGAAGAGGCACTGGGGAACACTGCAGTGTTTAGGCATTTATTTCTTTTCCTTCTAGTCCACAATATGTTGCCATCTACCCTCTGGTCCTCTGCAAAATAAGGCACAAACACATCCACTAGATAAAAACGAGAAGGACTTCTCCTAAAATTAAATTTTAATTTCCAAGAGGCCCAACTAAATATGCTGTGCAAGTCTTGTTCCAGGCCCAAAGTACCTCAGTGTTACTGAATTAACTACAACATCTCAGATTCAGAATCTCTTCCTTGAAGCTGTTAGTGCTTTTGCAGCCTGAAATCCAGCTGTGAGAGAAAATCCTTCTCATCCTTGTAACACGAGCAGAGATCTGGTAGATGTGTGCTGTACATGTAGAATAACTGTCTTTAAAGAAGAGATACAGGATGTTCAGTCCAGGCTCTGTGCTTCATTGCATGATTCAATTACCCTTCATTGAACAGACAAAGACTTTTCAGATGCTTGTAATGATGTGCATTGCAGGGAAATAGAAAAGGAGAAACAGTCTGATAGATTTTGAGTCTTTGCATCAAAGGATGAGCTGAGGAACTATAAAGTAGATATGGATTTGGTTCTGATTGGTTTTTTTAAATACTGTTTCAGGCAAGGCAAACAGAACATAATTTCTTTAATTAGCATCTCCTGAAGCACATAGAGCACTCTAGAGAAAATTAAGGAGAAAAAAGAACCAACTGTCCCCTCCTCACTGAGCCTTTAAGAAAGCTAAATAGAATAGAGAGAGGCTGCTGGAAAATGCCAGGATGGGAAGCTTCAACCCAAACTGGTGACAGTTCTTGTTTTAGATGGCCATTAGATGTTGGGAGATACTTTGAGCAAGGCTGGGCTGGGTGGGGCACAGACCAGGTGGCCGTGGACATTTCTAACCCAGAGCAAGGACTGTCCCCCAGGGCAGGGCATGATCCTGTCCTTGGGGCTGGGGACAGGCAGGCTTGGGGCTCCAGGGGTGGCAGCTGCCCTGAGAGGCTTTGGGGATGTCCAGGTGCCCCAGGATCCATGGAATGCTCCAGCATGGCAGGGATGGGGCCTCAGGAGACTGCTCAGGTGTCTCTTGTCCTTTCATGGGGCACAGCCCAGGCAGGGATGACCATCAGGGTGGCTTGGGCAGGATGGGCCCTGTGCTGTCTCCAGCCAGGTCTATGGTCCCTTCAGGCCTGTTCACCCAGATTAACCTTTTGCTGGATAAACTTTTCTCCCACCTCCTCCAGGCCATGGCTGTGGCAATCATGTTCCTCCTGGCTGTGCTGCCATCCTGCCTGGGCAGACACAAGATCCACACATTGATGTGGCCGTGGTCCAGCAGATGCAGCAGGACCAGGAGCTTCTGCACCAGGAGGTGATGTGGCTGCAGCAGGAGGCTGAGCAGAGGGCCCTGGAAAAGCTTTCCTGCACTCTGTGTTGGGCTGCTGTTGCAGCTGGGCTCCTTGAATTCTGCATGCAAAAGCAGCTTGGCTGCCCTGAGCAGGACAACTGCAGCAGCAAAGAGGATGATGAGGAGGATGAAGACCTCAAAGGAGCACAAAATGCTGCCAGGTCTTTGGCTTGGCCCACCCTATTTCCAGTGCAGGAACTGCCTGACTTGAGCAGGAATCTGAAGCAGCTGCTGGGTGACTTCTTGATCAACTGAGGCTTTTCACAGAGCACTCTCACACCAAAGATTTCCCCACACCCTGGGATGAACGGCACCCAGGAATCCTTGAGCTCACAAGAATTGAATCTTCTGCCAGCTGCTTGTGTTCCTGCAGCCACCCCTGCTCACTCTTCCATCCTGGAGCAGGTGGGGCAGCACCCAGAGGTGCTCTGACATCCGTGTGGTGCTGGAGCTCTCCATGGAGCACCTGATGGGATGAGTTTTTCCTTGTGTTTTCTCCACTACTGGGACAATGCCTCAGGATCAGAGCTCACTGCTGCTAGAAACCCTCTGCACAGGCTCCTTCTTACACCTGGAGCAAATCTCCAGCTGGGTGCAAAACTTGCTGTTTTCAGCCTGGCTGTGTTTGCCTCAGGGGTGTCTGACAGTGCTGCCCTGCTCCTGCTCCTGCAGGTTCCTGGTGAGCAGCCCCTCTGAGGGGCAGAGCTGCTCTGAGATGGTTTTGGCAGTGCAGGCAGGCAGCACAGGCCTGATCCTAGGCTAGGCAGGAGCCAGCTTTCCCAGTCTGCTGGTTTAACTGGGGCAGAGTTAGACTGGTAACAGCTTAGGCTCATGTGGGGTTGCATTTTCACTTGGTGCTTAAAAACTCAAAATAAAGAGAGATGTCATTGCTGAGCTGTGCTTCTGCAGTGTCAAGATCCTTTCTGCTCAGCTGGTGTCACCTCCAGCTTCATCCACATCAGAATCCCAGGAGTGATGGGAGCTTCCACCACACTGGGGCTGAGGGATTATGGAAAAGCTGAGGAGACCTGGGGAGCTGAAAGGGGTGCACTATGTACAGCACTAGAGAGAAATGGGAGAAAACCACACAGCACGTGCTGCAGCATGAAGCTGTTACAAAACAACAGCTCTGGCAGCTTTGGAATGAAAGTAGAAAAGACACATTAGGTCAATCAGAAACTAATTTGGTCAACAAGAATGAAAAACAGGTTTCTGGGGCTGTGTCTGATGATGCCTGCTCTGGTGTGGTGGTTTTCCAGAGTGCCAAGGCACAGCCAGCAGTGGCACAAAGTGTTCAGATGAATCACAGCCTCCTCCATGCCTGTGCGAGCCATGCTGATCAACACCACCTGAATATTTGGCCCAGGGGTTGTGTTTTCTGGGGACAAGTGGCACTCTGTGGAAATGAATTTTTAAGGGTGTTGCTTTGGTCCCTTGCAATGCAGTGAAATGATGCTGGTTGCTTTTTTTCCTCTCTCGCTTTTAACACAACAACAATTTTTGCCTTTGGGGACCTGCTTTAATTAACAGCATTCTCTGGTTGCACATCAAAGAGCTGGGGAATGAAAATGAGTTAAAACCTGGGCTTTTGAATCCTAGGAGTTTCTCCATCCTACTAAAATTGCAGGAAATGAAAGTTGTTTTTTTTTTTCCTTCTACCAATAAAATATTTAGATGGATTCAGCTAAATCTGTTTTCTTGTTTTGGAAAGAGTATTAACAAGTGTTTGAAAGCCACCTTGAGTACTGTGTGCATCACTTTGAGTTCTCTGTCCACTTTTGGGCCCTTCACTTGAAGAAAAACATTGAGGAGCTGGGGCTGGAACAAAAGTCCTATGAAGAGGAGCAGGGGTTGTTTAGCTTGGAGAAAGTCTCAGAGGACACTCTTCTATTAAAAATGGGCAAATACAAAGGACTTTCTCCTGTCTTTCTCCTGCTATTTTTTCAAAAATTCAGAATTCTGGATCATTCAGGAATATCTGCTTTTCTGTGGCTGCTGAGAGCAGGAGCAGCAGGGCAGAAGGACTCAGTTTGTCTTTGTGGCACATGAGTGAAACTCTGGGTGTAGGAACTCTCTCTGGAAATGCAATGTTAACTGTAGTAATTTCATGTTCACTTTTGTAAGCCTAAGGTTTTTATTATTTGAAACAAGATGATTTATGGGTTGACACCCCATCCCTGGAAGTGTCCAAGGCCAGGCTGGACACTTGGAGCAACCTGGGATAGTGGAAGGTGTCCCTGCCCATGGCAGGGGGTGGAATGACATGGACTTAAGGGTCAGTCCCAAACCAAGCTCTTAATTTATCCCATTTTTCTAATGATTTCTTTACCCTCCCTTGTCCTTTTCCCAGTTTTTTACCTGTAGGTGCCCAACCAGAAAGGTCTCATTGAGGAATCCAGCCAGAGGTGAAGGTCTCTGAGGTGCCCACTCCTCTCCCTCTGACAACTTGAGGCAGGTCCTGCCCAACAATTTTCTTCCATGAATTTGCTAGAGGAGGGATTGTAATATTCACAAACATGACTGAGGATATTTGACCAAATTTAAGAAACAGATTTCCTTTTAATGTTTTCCTTAAAGGCCCCTTCAAGATACTTAATATCTTGAATAATTTTTCTTGCTATTCTCTGTTAGACGACTTCTTATGCTGACTCTGTTTTTAACATTCTGCCCCTTCAAAAGCTGGACTTTGAAAATAATAAGAACTTTTCATTCTTTCCTGGGCAGAAGGAATTTTACTTGATTAAGAACCAGTGCATAAGGAAAATTCCTTCTGGCTCTAAATTCCATGAATATCTCTATTTTCCATGCTCATTTTTTCTTATGACTCACAAACACTATTACAAGCTTTTCAGAGGAAACGGGTCACTGCAGTTTATAAGCAGCTTAAAGCACACAGCAAACATGTCACTGATACTGAGGTGCTGAAAAAAGCCATCAAAGTAATATTTCCAGGATATTTTTAAGTGGTTACACTTCAAATTTGCACCCTACAGGCATAAATTCTGTGAAACTAAGAGAAATGTCTTGCTTTTTTTTTTCATACTGTGCAAGCAATTGAAGTTCCTTTAGCTAAAACTGAGAAATAAAAGCCTTACTTTACCAGGGGCTTTTTCATGTTATTCCAAGAAGCCAGGAGCTCATTGCATCATAAGACTTGTCCAGAAATCACAGAAATATTTAGACTTGAGCCATTCACAGCCTGAAGGGGCAGGACATGCCATGAGCTCCTTGGGGACAGCCAAGGCATGAAACCCTTCTGCAAATTGATTACTTGCTCACAGAAATTTAGAGTCTCCAGAGAATCATTTGTGCAGTTTTTCTCCCAGTAGGATGCAAAATCCAGTGCATCTATGACTAAAATTGCTCGTAGATATAAAATTGATGCATCTCAAGGTGAACACATTCTTTCCTCCAAAGATTAAGTGCAGTCTTTTTAAATTCAAATTAATCTAATATTAATCTAATTTTTAAAAATTGCTCTTTTTTTGTTAGGATATGACTGCAGTCAAAAGCAGCCACCATCAGCCAGAGGGATGAGGTGTAACAACCTCTTTTATTTTGGCCACCTGCCTTTCCAAAAATTGTGGGGCAATTCTGTGATATTCTGAGAACTGGGCAGCCTGGACTTTTTATTACTTTGTGACCTCTGGCCTGAGACATTCACATGAACAATTAATTTGCCCAAACTTATCTACCTGTCTGTCTGCAGGTATATATGGGTACATGTGGTACACAAACACACTCTCCCAGAAAATTCAGAAATAGCTGCAGGTTGGGCAGAGAGTGAAGAACAGGCTTGGATTTAGTTGTTCTCAGGATTGAAGGAGAGGGCTGGAGCTTCTCTGCTCTAGAGCCAGGCGGGGAGAGCTGGGGGTGCTCACCTGGAGAAGAGAAGGATCCAGGGACACCTCAGAGCCCCTTCCAGTGCTCCAGGAGAGCTGCAGAGGGCCTGGGGACAAGGGATGGAGGGACAGGACACAGGGAATGGCTCCCACTGCCAGAGGGCAGGCGTGGATGGGATTTTGGGAAGGAATTGTTCCCTGTGAGGGTGTCGAGGCCCTGGCACAGGGTGCCCAGAGAAGCTGTGGCTGCCCCTGGATCCCTGGAAGTGTCCAAGGCCAGGTTGGACAGGGTTTGGAGCCCCTTGGGATAGTGAAAGTTTTCCCTGCCCATGGCAAGGGAGGTTGGAACTGGATGATCTTTGTCTTCTCTTCCATCCCAAACCATCCTATGATTCTAGAAATCACAAGCCTGACAAGCAGAAGATGTTCCTCCTCGTTGTTCAAAACATTGAGCCCATTTTTAACACTAACTGCTTCATATAATTTGTGCTGCCAGGTGGAGCACAAACATCCAACCAGTCAGTCTTGTGTTCTCCTGTCACCTGAGGAGAGCCCCTGGAATCTGAGCAGGACATCCCAGAGCCAACCTGCACATCAGGGAAGCTCCTGCAGGAATAGCACTGATTGGGGTTTCTAACAAGGGCAAAAGAGTCTCATTCCAAGCTGAAAATCTCTTTTGTTTTTAGCTCAGTTTCCTTTCAAACCTCTCTGAAAATGACAACTTGATTCTTTTACCATCACCAGTTATCATAGCTCCCATGAAAACAGCTGGGAAAGACAGTGATATCCAAACCAGCCTATTCCAGCTCCACTTCCAAATGTTTCAGGAGTTTTGCCAACCTTTTTGATGTTCTTTCAGTATTTAGCATGAAACTTCACCTTTCCCCCCCATTTTTTTCCCAACAACTATATCATGGATATTTCCACATCCCTACATGTTTCCAAGGAAAAAAATGGCTTTTTTCTGTTCCACTGACCCATATATTTGTGAGCACAAGAGAAACCTGAATTTCATTCCAAGATTTTTACAAGTTGATTTCCCAGTTTGCCCCTACTTTTTACTGTCACTTGATGGTGATCTGTCCTTCCCTGTGCAGATAACACTCCTGGCCTGTCTCAAGAACCAGCCAATGAATGATCTTTGGAGCTTGGCCATCCCAATGACATTCTTAACACTTGTCAAACCCTGTTCTGCACAAAGCCAGATCTGATTAGAAGAGAAAGCATTACAATCTTAGTTTAGTTTGATCAGGTAAAAATTGCTTCAGTTTGTTTTGTTTGTTCAGGATTTTTTAATATTTTAAATTTTTTTAATCCGTTATTACAGTACCTTGGTGTTTAGGTTGTTTAATCTGCTCATAATTTAAAATTCAGTGTAAATACATGCAATCTCTTGAGAATGTTAGCAAGGATGGAACTCTCTCTTCCATGTCACTCTGATGCCCCACAGTGACAGGTTGCCTAAGAAAATAGAAGAGTTACATACCTGGAAGCAGTTATTCTCCTTCCAGGTAGTATAGAAGCTGAATCCCACATTTTACTCTCTCTCCCTGCATTTCTCCCTGCATTTATTATTCTGGACTTCAATTCATAAGAGGTTGGTGACTAAACCACAGCTGATCCAGTCTTCATGGCTCATGGGTCATGTGTGTATGTATTAGGACCATATATTTTCATTTACAGAGAGTTTCAGATAAATAAATCTCTTTCTATGCCACGATCAAATGATCAGCAGTGATCCATACCAGTCCAATATCTCAAAAGGAAAGGAAAAACTACCACAGGTCTTTCTCCATTAGTAGTCAGAATTTTACATTTTCCTTTATATTTGTATTGAGCCAGGTGCAATTTGAAAGAACACCCGAAATCCTGCGCTCTGCGGTGCAAATCAATTACAATACCTGATAACACTGTTTGTATGTTGATATTTTTACAGCTTCATAATTTGTAATCCACAGAGGAGCAAGTTTGTGATCAGCTAATCCTTTGTATGAACTTAATACCTTGCATGAGTGAAGCAGGACGTGAGTCAAAGCAGGCAGTGATTCTGGGAGTGCTGTTCATTACAATCATCGTGCCTTCAGCAGCTTTGCCAGCTCTTGCAGAAATGTTTGATGTTCCACTTTAGAACTTGAGCAACTTCTGGTTGTTTATCAAATGAGATTCTGAGGGGGGAGGGAAAGAAAAAGAATGGAAAACTTTCCAGCTTGCTGAAAATCCCACTGC
The DNA here is from genome assembly GCA_013401035.1 of Horornis vulcanius. Taxonomy (NCBI): domain Eukaryota; kingdom Metazoa; phylum Chordata; class Aves; order Passeriformes; family Scotocercidae; genus Horornis; species Horornis vulcanius. The sequence continues at coordinate 31,098 of VZUA01082231.1, read as the reverse complement.
CTTGTAAAGGTTGAAAAGATCTTCAAGGACTCACATCCTGACAAGAACAAGAAATTCTTTAGGAATAATGCAGTTTTCTGAAAATGTAGCTAAAATCCAAGTAGAATCTGGAGAATGTAAGATTTTCTGCAGGGAAACTTTTCCAATTAATATGTTAATGTTAGTCCAGCTCCAGTTGTCAGGTCATTTTCTCATGTCAAACAATATTTATTTTAGAAATGGGCTGCACCTCCTCTACGTGTGACTCATTTTTCATTGATTCCACCATCTCCACTTCAAAATGTAGAATCCTGCATGCTTTGTCCTTAATTCTTATATGGGTGTTTTTCAAGATGTATATATATTTTTTTAAAAAGCCTTTCTTTAAAGAACTTTAGCCTTGTTCAATTACAGTGTGTGTTGTAACCAACCCACATCTGTGATTTCCCTTAAGGCAGATGTCCTTGGTTGCAACCAAGTACCTAAGAAGCAAGGAGAGAAAAAAAAGAAGAATTTTGGACTAAATGATTATGAAATAAGATTATTTTAACTCATGTCCTTTCTGTTTATTAACCTACCTGCTGTATTCTGTGTTCTCATTCTTCTTTTAAGTACAAAATCTCATTCTCACCTTATAATTTTCAGTAAGATCCCTCTCCCTTGCAGAACAGCACAACCTTGTTGGGGTACCACCATGTTTCCTGGGATTTTGGAGCATTTTGGAGTTAAGAAAAGATAAAAGCAGATGAGAAATGGCACAAGATCAGCTTTACAGATGACAGCTGAGAAGAGTGGTGAATTCCCCATATGAAAAGTGAATGCTTTTATGGAAGGTAAATGTCCTGCTTAAAGCCAGGCAGGAAAAGAAAAGGTGAAATTATCTGGGAAATCCTGTACCAGAGATCAAGCAGGAAAATAAATTTGCTCTCATCTCCTTCCTCTCTGACTTGCACCTCTGAATCCCAATGGTAGGAATCACCATCTGCATCATCTTTATCATGTGCTCACTGCTCTGAAAATAATTGCACCAGCAGCTGAGCTTTGTTTCTCTGCTCTTCTGCAGAATTCACCCATAAATGTGTCACTCCCTGGGTTGTTTGTGGCATCTGAGGTCGCTGGAACGACAGAAATAACCAGTTTGTTGCATATTTGTAGAATCCTGTGGAAAGATGTGGGATTTTTGGCCTGATGGCTCCTAAATCATGGAAAAATCAGGTTTTGGGGTAGGAGCAGAGTTGTCCTAAACTGCTGGAGGGATTTGCTGAGAGCTTATCCCAGATTTCCAGGGGTGGCATGAGAGGAAACAGCCTCAACTTTCACTTTTATTGCATCAGTGCAGTGCTTCATCAAGGGCATTGTGTGACCTTTCCTTTTGGCAGCACTGCAAAGTGTCCCCAGAGAGCTGCATCCAAAAAGAGCCAGCATTTTATTCCATGTGCACAGGAGTGCAGTGTTCTTGTCTGGGGGCTGGCACAATTAATTAAGCTAAAGGAAATTTGGTTTAGATGTTTGGTTTGTTGGTTTTCACAGCTGAAGTGAAGGATAAAATCAGCTTCTTTATGATTTGTTAGGGGAGGAAAAAAATCTTTCTTTTTATTAAATTAAACTTTCACATCAGATGAATTAAGTAGTGGGATGTTTCCATGTGCTCCTTTATCCTCACCCTTTCATGCTTGTACACCAAAGAAAGATCTTTACAGATGGAAAAAAATGAGATAAATACCACAGTCATTTTCCAATAACAATTCCCTTTTCCCCGTGTGACTGCTTTTCTTCAGAAGGCATCTGCTCACCAAAAATAAACATGAGGATATTAAATATATTTTTTCCTGTAAGTCATATGAGACCTGATCATTTACTAAAATTGCAATTTGTCTGGGAGATATTCAAGCAAAATTGAAAGGCTTACCAGGAGTGCAGAAAAGAAGCAGAAAGAAGGCATTTCTTTTCCTGAATTCGGAAATTGTTTGACAAGAACTACCTGCCTTAGTTCTTATATTCACAGAAAATGCACTGGTTTCTCTCCCAGGGTCTCTCCCTCTCTCCTG
>VZUA01082227.1:50071-66476 GCA_013401035.1 Horornis vulcanius | reverse complement strand
CCATCACCAAGTCAGATTCTCACAGTGGGGGAAATACAAGCTAAAATCTCAATTTTGCTTCAAGTCTTTTCTGTAATTACCCATACCACCTTTACTAAGTGCCAAAAGATACATGGGGGTTAATGAATATGATTCCTTTTTCCTTTTGTACAGCTGACCTCCTAACTTGATCTGAGCTGCCAGGTCAATTGGCAGCTCTATCACACATTGCAGAAGACGCATCCAAACTACAGTCACAAGGCTCCCCAGAGAAAATACAAGCGTAGCTGTGCAAAGGATTTCAAAAACACAGGCAGCTGCATAAGTAAGGCAAATAGAAAAATGTTTTTGCTGTGCCCTGTGTAGTCACTGCTTTAAGACTACACCCACCTATGACAGCCTAGATTTAACCTTCTCTCCCACCATATGTCTCCCAGATAGAGCCATCCTTATACCTGGGTCCTTGATTATCACTGCTTCATGTCCAAGTATTCAAGTAAACCAAGTGCAAACTAAGGCAGTTCAGGAAACTTTTTCATGCTCCATTCAAATGCTTCTTCTGCATGTTTTGGGGAAGTTGCTAAAATCAAAGGTTGGCCACTCCAGCAGACCCCGTGCAGCTGATACATAATTTTACTTCAGTTATACCATCACAGAATCAACATCTTAACTCTTAAATTTCTGGTTTTTTTCTGTTTGGAAAATAGAGGGCAGGGTGGGGAAACCTTAATTTCTTTGAACATACATGTCAGCACTGTCTATGCTGTATGAATGCAGAGCATTTTCTTTATGATTAGATGACTCAGAGGACAGATAGCAGGATGCTTGATTTTTCATTTAGAGCCCATTATCTAATAACACACTAAACATCTAGAAGTTCTACCCCGCTAACAGCTGTTTGGTGCCCTTAAAAAAAACCCTCACAAAAATCAACAAAATACAAGAAAGAATTCTGCTTTAATTCCTATAAACAACCTCTTGGTCAGCATGGCCAGGCTTCTGTGCAAACAACTACAAGGCATAAGCCTGGAAGTTCAAAATCTAAAAAACTTTTTTGTTAGGAAAAGAAGAACACACATACAAACACGAAAGACAGATTCCAACACTGTCACCACAGCAATACTGTGATATATATCACACTGCTGCACTTCATGCTAGGGCAGGAAAGTCTTTAAACACATATGCAGGCAGTAAAATTGTAACAAAGTAAATATGGCTGCAGGTGCAAGGCACTCTAAGAACTGCACCTCTTATCTCTGGTTATTTCTGGGTATTTGAGATCATTTGCATATTTCTCAACTTCCATTTATTCTGTATTGGTCATCTCCAGTACATTCCTCCTGCATTTTATCATATAAGTATCTGGACCCAATGAAATGGCACTTTCTCTTTACAGAAATATAGAAATACAGATATACAGAAAATTGCTATGTCTTATTCCAAATCTTCTGTAGAACCCCATTTATTTTGAACTAATTAACAAAACAAACAAACAAACAAAAAACTCTACCAACTTCTTGGCTCTGTATGTTTCAGTTTACACCTTCTAGCTCTTCACTGAATGAGATGATTCACAGGAGGTCCTTCTCATGCTGTAGAATGGCATCTTTAAAAGCTTCTGAATGGAACACTCACTGAAAATAGCGACAGTATGAAATGATGGTATGAACGGACTATCAAGGAAGCCAAGATCCAAAACTAATTTTCAACTTCAATTAATATTCCTTCTGACGATCTAGACTGGATGCAAGGATTCTTTTCAGGAAAACATGCTCTGTAATAATGATATCAAAATGAATGAGCTGGAACACAAAACAAAATCCCCCTAAATACAGATCATTTTAATTCCTTGAGACCAGGGATTTCCTTTCTATCCTCACTCAAAGAAAATGAAGTCTCCATTCTCCATACACACATTTTTAAACCAACCTGTCTTCTCGAAGGCACAGAACTCCTGGTGATAGATAACCAGCAACAAATGAGAACTCCACGCGTTAAAGGTCTGTGTTTTGCTGCCAAGATGATGTGGCAGGTTCTGAGAGGAGCAGCATGTGTGATCCTTCCATTAAGGCAGCAGCACTCTCAGAAAGCAGCCATGCAGAGTAGCTGAGCAGAACAACACCAAAGGTCACAGTGGAGATAAAAAATAAAGGGTGGGGGGGGAATCATATACCACCCCTAGCATTACCATCAGCATTTTAATTCTCAGAGGGTGTTCGAAACTCCTGCTACAGCATTTGATCTGTGCAGTCTCATTATGCATTTCTAGGAGAAAAATTGTCTTACGAACTTTATACAAACAATTAAAATAACCTCCAAAACATCTAACAAATTACAATTTGAATCATAGCTCTCCCTCAAAAACCTAAAGAGGGTACGTAAATGGAAACTTTCAAGGTACAGAATAGTACTGAGAGCAGAACAAATTTAATTCTTCTTGATAACATGCCTTCCTGTCAAAGCTGCAAACAACCCTGTTTAACAAACAAGATGATGGAAAATCAAACTAATGTCAAGAGAGATATAATCAAAATGAAACAATTATATATAAAAGCTTTTAAGTAATTCAAAGATTACACACGGTTTATATATAATTTTTTTTCATATATAATTGAGCATTTATTTAATTTTAATTTATTCGCTGCTTTCCACTAAGAGGAAACGTGAATGCCTGGATGACTTTAATTTACAAAATAAACATACCACAAAGACAAAATTTCCCTCTTCCTTAATATCTGTCAATTATCATAATCTTGTATGTACATTGCTAACAACTAGAGAAAATAAGTCCTTGAACGAATCATTCTTAAAATTGAGGGAGCCACTTAATCTGGTATTTTTAAGTGGCAGGACCTGTCCCACTGGAAGCAATAATGTTGTCACTAATCACTGCATTTTACAAGTACAGGACAAGGCTCCTATTCATTAAATATGCTGGATGACATAAAATTTTAATTCTGAACATTATTTTCCCCAAAACTACTACCATTCACAGGAAAGCAAATAACCCATTGTTAATGCTCACTGCTGGCCAAAAGTGAATGTGCTTTAAGAAACAAAGAAGCCTAGAGTAATTAAAAAGTAATGACTTTTTTCTTTGTGCTCCCTATATAAAAGGAACAGGAGAGAAGATATACTGGACTAGCACCTTTTCCTTGCCATAAACTGATGCAATAGCCAAACATTTAGGAGTAATGTGCTGACCTTCATGCTCACAGTCACTACACTCAATTCCTTATCCCAGAGAAATTGTAAATGTGGTAAATAGCAAGTTTCCTGGCTTACAAATACATCAGCTCGAGTCCCTCTATCACACTCCTTCTTCTTCCCTCCCCCATCCTCTCTCCATCTGCTGCCCTCCTGGGAAGGGAGCGCTACACGTAATGGCTGTGTGCTTTTAAGTCTAATGTGCTGGATATAAGTTAATGCCCAGAACAGTAAGTGGAGACTCTGCTGCAAGGAAGCCTCTGGTGCTGTTTTTTCACTGTCAACATCCAGAAGAATCTCTGTAGCCCTAATGTCAGCCAGGATGCAAGGAAGAGAGGGTCTGGGAACATGAAATCCACAACCTGTGACAAAAAAAAAAACCCTTGAAAGACACTACACAGCACAGTAATTTAAATAACCTTTCAGTAAAAACAAGAAACAGTTGGGATTTTATTTGTCACACCCCTCAACATAATGATTAAAATTTAGAAAACATGCCCGTTATAAAATAGGGCATGTAAAAAATAAGGGCAAGCATCTCTCTGTCAGTGCAGAGTACACAGGTGAACTCTGTTGGCAGCAGAAATAAAATGGGCCTGATCCATCAGTTATGAAGAGGACAATTGTATTTGGGGATTATGAGCTGACCTGCTCTCCAACCATCCTCTCTGCCCCACTAGGAGAGCCTCAGCAGCAGCTCATCCACCAGCACTTTGTGATGGCGAGCAGCAGCAGATCCTGCAGGACACATCCAGCTCATGTGCTGGGAGAAACCTCTGGCTTTATTGAGGTTATGACCAAGCTTTATGGTCAACTCTTCAGGAGATAAATAAAGTGACTGCCTGCCAGGTACCTAAACTTTATTTTTTTGGAATCCCGACTTGCCGTTTTCTGCTCAAACCACTTGGTATTATTGCTCCAGGAATGTTACAGGGTGCAAGATTATTCTACCCTAACATTTTATTTGAAAAAGCAGCAAAATGAAAACCATTAAATGGAGTCTAGTCACATTTACCACAGGACAGAATTGGTTTGACTTCAGTATTTTAAATGCACATATGTTCACTGTTTTATTTTACATGATCTTAATTTGCTGGATTTTTTTTTTTAATATCTTTAGCAGTTAACATACTGTTTTAAATTGTGGTGGACCTGGCAGTGCTAGATTAATGGTTGGAGTTGATAATCCAACCTAAACAGTTCCATAATTCAGTCACAGCTTCCTCTTAATTAAAAAAACAACCATGCAGTAACAGAAAACTTGCCTTCTACCATACACCATCGAAAAATTGCAGATCTTAATGGCCCACATCAAAACTGAAAATAAATGGGTAAGACTTGAGTTTCCAAACCCCATCAAACAAGCTGCTTGCATCTTCTGAAATACCTGCAGCGAAATATGTGCATGCATGTATGCAGACAACCTCTTTTGCACTGCTCTGCATGTTCAGATTACAGAAAAGACCTGAGGGCCACCATCAGGCCCTCTGCGAGCAGAAACGACCTCGAAGTCCATAAAACTCCAGCTGCATGTGCCAAGTATGATTCAAACCACTGGAAACAAGAAGTCATTGCTCCAAGGATCAAAACTCACAACTTGCTGGAAAATCCACTCTAGGGACTTGGGAAAACCTGGTGTCAATTACGAAGGGAATGATTTTCCCATACAAGACCGGGGGGACTCCCTGCCCAGTGCTGGCACTGCCCTCTCCGTGCCAGCACGTGTCACTTGAGGGAATGCAGGTAATCCCAACACCAGCCTGGGCTGTGCCCTCCCAGCAGTAACTTTGCAAGTTCACTGTTCAGAGATGCAAGTTTTAAAAGCATGTCCCTTCCTCGCTATACTTCTGCTGTGCCTAAAAGCATTTATTTTCTCAAGTTACATCATGGCATATTACAGAATTCAAAACCAAACTGTTCAAGCGTTCCTTTGAGAGGGAGACACACTAGCCCTCCATTTCTGAATATTTTCCATGCATACCAGTGTTAGGCAACTGACTCCAAAATTAAGCCACCTCTAGGAGCTCAAGATCAGAAATGTAAACTCAAAAAATCACCATGCCAACACTGACTACAAAAACATCAATGTCCATGACCAACACTTGATCACTTCTGAAACTGTCTTGCATCAAACATAAGTGAGCTTGCATATAATAATTTAACATATAACATAGACATCTAACCCCACATTGTTTACAGGGCTTTCCTTTTGCTTATTTGTCCAACAGAAAATTCTAGCAAGAGTTTGTAAAAGAAAAGAGTAGAATGTGTGACAGGTAGCTGCAGCACTTCCCTTGGAATAGCCACATGTCACAGGCAAAGGGAACAGGCTCCCTCATCACTGCTGTCAGGAAAGGCCAGCCTCATCCTGCCACTAGGAGAAAACCACGAGCTAAAAATTCTCCAGTGGGATTTGCAGTGTGGGGCCTGCAAATTTAGTTATTAACTCTGTTTGGAAACCTATGCTCTAGAAGTTGTTTCACAGGACAGATTGTATCTCACCCTTCAAACATTAAATAAAAGCAAGAATCTGCTGCTTCCCAAACAATATCCCTACTGCCCTGATATTTTAAAAAAAAGAAATTAGCAAGTTTCCAGTGACAGTACAACATCCTGACTGCAACATAAATCCATCCCTTTTGTCAAACTACTTCACAGCAAAGAGTTTTCTCAGTGAGCAGCCTCCCTCCAGCACAAGGTGCAGTGGCAGGAGCCAGTGCTGCGAAAAGCATTCCTGGTCAGATCCCATCATACATCTCCCAAAAGGTAAGAACACATTTGTGGGTTGTACATAAACATGGAAGTGTGCAAGCCAGCTGTGTCTCAGTATGACTGACTGACCACTAAATGAACTCTACAGTTAACACTATAGTGAAGAATTGGATCATGTAATGAAAATTTCTTTTTATAGTCCTCAGCTACTGAGATAGGGCCTTACAGATAAAGTGTTTGTTACCTGAAAGCTTCTCTGCATGATTAGTACAGCAACACACCAACACACATAAAAAGAAAAACCTTTTTTTTTTTCCTCCCTCTCAGGCTTTACCAACAGCAGCCAGACTGACTCTACAAGGTGTTTTAATAGCACTTTTTCATCAATGAAAATCTTCATCGTCTTATTTTGGCACAAAAAGTGAACAAATATCGCCTTCCTTCTATCCCTGCCCATAGGTGGATCCATAAGCCCAGTAGTGCCAGCTCCCTGTGCTGGCTGCCCCAGTGACCCTCTACTGGTGAGGCTACACTGAGAGAGAGACCACTGGAAGTAGTTCATTGGAAAAAATGAACAAACAAACCACAAAAACCCACCAAACCAAAACCCCCACCCCACTACAGCTCCTGGGGAGGTGGCAGAGAGTGTGGCACAGGGGCAGGAAGGAGCAGCTGGGCAGCAGCAGGTTCAGTGCTGAAGCCTTTCCCTAGAGCAGGACTCTTTCCCCCTTGCAGCCCTGCAGTAACCCCCAGGCACAGCTTTTCTCATTCAGGCAACACGTGGGAGCTGCAGAAGGCTGATGCCTCACACTGAGGGACTGATGGATTGATTTTGATGGGCACAGAGACTGCTCTGGCAGCCTGGTCCCACCGGCACAAGAGGGAAAGGGTTTATCACCAATTGAAACCAGACCTGACTTCTCTTTTAGGGCAGGGCAATGTGGAAAAACAGTAATAATAGGGCAATGGTGACAAAAATTATTTTAAGCCTGTCCTACATTTTTAACAATAATAATATTGGCACTTTTACAGCATTAGCCTTCCAGGGATGTTAAGCCATTTTTTTAAAGATAGGTTGGTATTATTCCTTTTTACAATGACAAAAAGAAAGGTCAGAAATTTAATCAATTCTTCAGGAGTGCTTCGCATATGATGACTGCACTGTATAAACACAATACAAGGGGCCTAAATTTGAATGTTAATTACAAAACTGTAATTCCTGAGCCTTACATCAACACTGTATGAACAGTTTTAGCATGCTCCACATTCCAGCATCCCAAAGAAGCAAAGCTTCTTTAAAAAGCTATTATCATTTAAACATAAAATTAAGTTTAGAACTTTCATGTTGCTTGCATTTTTGCACAAGTAACTTTGAACAATGTAAAATTAGTAAGATGGTAGAGAACCTAACTCTGCATAGGCACCAGTAAGAGAGTTTTCTTAATGATAATTAAAATTGGCACCTTTGCCACACAGCTTCCATTGTTCTGTGGCAGGACCACAAAACACAATCAGTCCTGGCCCTCTTCTGCAGTAGGGAACTTTATTCTGGGACAGCTGAAGGATTCTCACCACCACTATGTCCCTCTCTGTATTCAAGGAATCCTCACCAGGTGCTGCAGGGAGAGCTCAGCAGCCTCGGGGCAGCTGCTGAAAGGCTCCTGCTTTTGGCTAAAAGAAAAACAGGTTTGTTTTCCTTCACACACCGGGGGGAAAGGAGATTAAACCTGCACCAACTTAAACAGATTGGGAGCCAGGAGCCCAGGAAAAAAAACCCTGTGTTGGAAAGTAACACTCAGGTTCTAAGTGCACTCATTCAAAGTACTCCTGTTATCACAACCAGAGCTTAAATGTCATTTGATCGTTTCAGAGAGTACTGATTTGTTTGTTGGTTTTTTTGGTTTTTTTTATTTATTTATTTGGAAAAGTAAGTAGTGTAAAGAAACCTGTATGGTCATAAGCTGTGTACATTTTTGTGGGAAAAAAAAAAAAAAGCATTATTAAGGGCCAGAGCAACAATTTCCAGCAAAACTACAACAAGCCTGTCACATCAGTAGCAGCTGAAACAGCCTGCCCAGTCACACGAGGTACAGCTGACTGGTGTAAGACTGAATCTCTTATTCTCTCAACCAATAATATTACAGGTACAAGCTCCACTCTTCTGTAAATGTCAAATGAGTTCATATTTTGCTAATGCCAACTCTTTTCCCCTTCCGCGAAATATCACACACCTTACATGAAACAAAAATCGAGAATACTGCAAATCAAATGCATGATTTCCCACTAATCTCAGTGGAATTTTATGAAGCCCATTAAATGCAGGATGGTTTCCCCACAGGAAAAAAAAAACAACAAACCTCTCAGTCAAGGCGAGTAGTCTAATAAGATCTCTGGGTCCTAACAATGTATGGTTTCATCAGAGTTGAAAGTTTTTCCTTGTATTATCAAATAGGTGTGTTTTTATTTTGTTGTTATATATACACATTTACACACAGACATTTACGTACTTAATTCAACCAGACTTATATTTCTACCAATATAAAACTCTGCTTATACTCTTTGTTTGAAAATAAGAATATTCACATGGGGGATTGCTCTAGTACAGAAAAGGCAGTAAACTTATATAGTTACAGAATGAAAAATGTATCTCCAGGTATGAATAAACTTATTTAGAGGACTTTTGCTCTGGCACAGAAACCTCTTATCTTTCCTACTCCCCTACTACTGGATTTAAACCATAACAAAGTGATAACATGCATTCAAACTACCCTAAAAAGAAACCAGCAAGCCATGCTGGTGAGACCAGAGGAAACCTAAAGAACTGCTCTAAAAGGTTCAGCCTGCAGCAGCTTGGGCTACAGCTAGTTTATCTTCACAAAATTCCCAAATCCTCACCAGACAGACCTGTCCAAAGGGGCATTTTCCATAACAGATACACAAAGTTTATTTCACTCTTCTTTTATCTCCCATCCCTGCAAGTAAATGGGGTGTTGTACCTAAACAGGAAGATTTTTCTGTCTGGTTGAAACCTAAGGAAGTAGGTTTTTCATTTGAATTTATCCCCTGGCTGCATCCTACTGCTGCTCACTCGTATTGTTGGTACACTGCTAGCAGCCTCATACAGAAAATTTCAAAAGTCTAAACAGGCTTAAAAGCTGGTTTGATAAAAAAACAAACAAACAAAAACAAAAAAACCTCAAACACACACTTATACACCTAAGGAGCAAGAAGCACTTCCCTCTTTAATTCATGATTCTTGACAAAAAAAAACCCTGAAAGAAAGAAAACTTTCAAAAGAATAATAATGAACATGAAGCACAGGGAAGCATATAATAGTTGTTATTTATTGTTTTGCGGCTGCCCTTGAAAGCAGGGAACTAAGATGACACAGTTAATTAAAACTAACTGAAAGTAAACATTCATTGGACAAAGCATTCAAATACAAACACTTTATAACAGTCAAAAAACTAGGTGAAACTTGTGGGTGGGAGCATTGCTTCAAGATGACAAAAAAATATTTAATACTACGTCCCTTTATGCAAAACAACTGTGCAGCAAAAATTGCCTTTAGAATACCTGTTCAAACACTAATTAGTAGAGAAATGAAATGAAATAAAATGGCTGGACAAAGTGATTCAAAAGTGATACTGACAAAACTGCTGTTGCTACCAGCCCAAGCAAAGTGAGCTGTAATAAACACACAGTATGCTTAAACAAACCGACTAAGGAGTGCTGGTATTATAATATATATAAAGAGAAGAGAATTCTATCCCAGCTGATTGAATTACATGAAAGGCACAAAATAAAAGTGTGAGAAAAAGCCCAAGACATGTGAACAAGCTAAAAACTGCCAGTAGTGCCTTGCTCACCAGAATTATGCTGTTGATAGTCTGTGGACTCTCCTTTACTCTGTGTGAAAACAGTAAGATCCCAAGGATACGGGACCTTGCACATGGCTCAGTGTAGGCCAAGAAACCAGTTCTCACCTCTGCACACGAAGATGCACATCCATAAAAAATTCCTTCTAAAAACAATACTTCTTTTAGCAAAGAACACTGTCCTTAAGCTGCACCCAGCTGCTGAATTATGGCATCCTGCAGCAATAGATTGCCCTGCTATTCACATACGTATCACAAAACTCAGCTCCCATGTTGCTTTACTAATTTCTCTTCATCCTATCATTTTTGAAATAAATTTCTCACTAGACAATAAAGCCACTTCAAACNAAAAGGAAAAAAAAAAAAAAAAAAAAAAAAAAAGAGAAACTAACAAACCACACACATGCATTACTTTAAAAGACAGCAACAAAGAAAAGCAGACTGTAAAACCAAATCAAATCAATCCTGGTGGCTGCAGCAACGTGCCACTAACAGATATATAAAGGGTAAAAAGATCATGGTTTCTTTGTTAATATTGCTTTTACCAATTTTCTATTAAGATTTCTCACTTGATGACAACCTCTTTCAGACAAACACACAAAACTTCCATTACAATACATTAAGAAGACAAATAAAGACTCCATCTGAAGCTACCACATAATCCAGTCTCCCCTCCCCAGAAACAATTCTACCATTCTTACATCACACAAACCCTCATATCAGCACACTCATATCTTCACTTCCTTCCTTTCCTCTACCCACCTGGTAGGATCCCCTCTTTTCTGTCTCAACAGGTTTTGTAATTTTCTATCCAGACCTATACCTGAACTCACCTCCTGCACTTTAACATTGCTATCTCTGCTTCCACTGTGAATCTGAGACTAATCAATTTCCAATTTTTCGAAATTTTGATCTCCCTTTCATGTGCCACACCATCCACTGAAATCAAACTTATGATTTTAGGAAAGTTGCAGTATTTAAGTTAAAGTTTTTTTTTAAAATACTGTCACTGTACCGAACTCTGAAGTTTCAGCTTCTATTTCAACGACAGTTTTTCCAAACAAGTATGTTTCAAGACACTCATCAAGTTAGTATCATTTAAGAGATACACTATCCCTTAGAGGAGTTCCTGTCTGTTTGTGAGATTTTTAAACAAAGCATGAACAATTTCTACAGTGTGGAACACCATACTTGGTCCTAAATTCAGCTCCCACTGAAGTCAATATCAATAGGAAGGGGTTCTTTAAACCTGCTTTCTAATTTCTTTTTGTTTGCTTTGAATTCATTCTCTTAATAAGATTTATACTTAATGTCAGAAGCACAGCCTGGAGTGCAAAACATGCAACAGAAATTTGCCGATGAAAGGTCTGAAAAGTGAATCAAGACATGGAAATGTTTCAAAAATCAAAGTTACATCATCGTGGTAGTAATAAATCAAATGTAATTAATGGAAAGTTTTTCACCTTGAAAAGTGAATGCACGACAGACACTCTTCAGCATCCTTCCTAAAGTTGCTTTTAGGAACATTGTAACCACATGAAATCCTATTAGAAGGTGCTGAACTCCTACATTGTGACTCTTCCGGCAGGCTTCTACATAACAAAAATGCAGTGAAGTACCATACAACTTTCCCCCCTTATTATGCAAAATCCTTATCAAATTCAATAGTGTGACATGGTTCAAAATCCTGCCTAACAATGGCTCGCAGGATGTCAAGAGATGTCGGCTTTGTTTTAGTTTCACGTGCTTTTCAGTCTATTAATGCTAGGAGAAAAAGAACCTTCACATAAATAACAGATAAAGATCAAACCCCACTAAACAATGGGAAGGAAATTCAGAGTTGAAACTGGTACTTAGCTCTTTGCTAAGCAAGCAGCCCATTGTACCTGCGTGCCACAATAGCCAGGAATAACGAGGTGAGGGAAGGAACCTCCAGCTCCCCATTTGCCATGGTTTAGTTGGTTTTAGTTAGTTTGGGCCAGGGCTGTTGTTTAAAAGAGAGCATTTGCAGTTCTTGGGAGGAACTCCGGGGCAGCCCCCGACTCCTTTGTGCGGCAGGTTGCGAGTGGAACGTGTGCCGCATTCCACATTCCACTCGCAACCAGGAGGACAAAGGATTCACTGATCGGGGGGACAATTAGTCCCAATTAGACCTATTTCGCAGCTGAGCGTAAGCGCTGGGGGAAGGGAGCTTAAATCTTAAAGCAATGGGTCTCTCAGGCGAGTTAAAGCGAGATCAGCAAAGTGACGAGCTTGAGAACAAGGGGCGAGTTCCACCGAGGTGGTGGCACGGAGCCTGGGGCACGGCCACCTCCAGGAGAGGAGGGAGCTCGGCTTCTCAGCCTTCAAGACACACCGGGGGAGAAACCTGAAAACCATTCTGTCTTTCAGCTCCCGTGACTAACTAAGCAAATTTCCCAGTTTTCAACCCCCTTCTGGAGCAGCAGTCCTGGGTCTCAGGCACAGGCAGGCACACAGCAGGCACGCAGGTCGGGAATACTCACATATGCACGTGTGGAGGCTGGAACCGGCTCTGATTGATGTTGTAGTGTGTAAACGCCTGCGTTGGGTTGGAGCTGTACTCATCCACCGTGATGGTAACTTTGCCTTGTGAAGGAATTCCATGAGCCATCCTTCCTCCTTATGGACATGAGCAGCTCACAACTTCCCAAGGCCAGGGGCAGGGTAGGGCATTGTGGTCCGGGCAGCTCCTGATTCCCAGCAGCTCCGCATCAACTCCGTGACCTCTGCCAGGAGAGAAACACAGCACACGCTGCTGTAAGCCATGAGCTGTAAGCACACAGACCTATTACTCTATGCTCTCCTGATTTCCATTCAGATTTGAGATCTTTTTCTATATTCTTGATGCACCCATCACCCCTCTCTACGCATTACTATTCACTTTTTTTTTTTTAATTACCTCATCATCCGACTCCATCATCATTAGACACATCCAAAGGATGAATGCTTAAAGTAAGGCTTTATCTTCAGGGGGTGGGGGAGGGGGGGAATAAAATATCTGTGTTGAAAGCTCCGGTTAAATACTCCCCATTTCGTATCCTTTATTTTAAATAACATCTTGTGTTAATTGCAATCACGAAAACTCACAAGTGGGCAAATGACTCCTGAAGAGCAAATGACTTTTCACAAATATGCACACTTGCTTTCAAGGTGCTGCTGTAGCTTTAGAACACTAAAAACTGAGAGACCTACATGATGTAAAGAACATGTTACAATTGCATACCAAAAGATATGCCCAAATACCTTTGAATCAAGGTATTTATGTGTCCAGAGAAAGGCGAGTATCTAGGCAATGTTAACAAAATATCCACATTATAGCTCACTAGCACTGAAACTGGTTTGGTTTCACTGTTACCAGACAACAATGATTTATCCGACTTAAGCACGATTGTATGCATAAATATGTCTGCATAAGATGAAGGAAATGAGCTCGTCCCTCTCTGTGCATCCCTATCTTTCACTTCTTCAGAGTGCTCCAAAACATATTTTGCATTAGGGCTGGATGTGTACCGTCATACCAGCATAACCCAAGAGTCAGAAACCTCCTAAACACGCTCCGCTGAGTTTCTTGTGCCAAATCTAAGCTTCGATTTCTCCAGTCAATAAACTGAGGATACCTCAGCTGCCTTTCTTCCAGAGGGACTCTGTGAAGATTGATCAGCTGATGTTCCAAGAGTACTTTCAAGATGAGCAACTCTTTAAAAGCCCCGTTTATGAGGCAGATCCTCAGCTGGGACACGCTGCACTAGCTGCAAGGACTTGGATGAGATCACGACAATCAAAACCCATTGATATTCTTCCCTTTAGCTGCCACATGCACTAGTGGACTTCTCATATCTGGAGTACATTTTACCAAAGCAAATCAGTGCCTTACTGGGAAGACAAAAAGATGGGAAAGAGAAGAGAATGACTTGAACCCTGAGCATCAAACTAAGCAATATTTTTCCAGTGCAATTTTCCTGGACTTCTCTAGCTCCCAGATAGAAATGTGTTCGCCATGTGTAACATTAAGCATTTGAAATCTTTGATTTGCATTCAAAATATATTTTTAATACAAAGACTAATTTCCAGTTTGGCATGAAGCATGATGAAAACGCTATGCAAATGGCAGATGGTCTGCTATAGGCCATTTATTTTACTATTTTACCACCTCAGGCCTATGTAGGCTTCCATATGTTAGTTGGGTTAAGACATTCTGCAACCTTCATTCCAGTAACTGGATTCTATCCTTCATCTTCTTTAGCATTGGAAGGAAAAAAGTATACTAAAAAAATGTAAAACACGAGAAAACAAAAGCAGACGAAACTGAAAGGTAAAGCACCAAATTAAAAGCTGTCACTAGAGATGGTACAGCATTGTAACTGTGGTTACAGTCTGGTCTTCCCCTGTGAGACCTAGTGGACCTCTCATGAGAGCAAGGTGTCAGCAGCAAAAATAAGCCATGGTGAGCTTTGCTGAAACAAATCTTTGCTGTGCTAGATGCAAAGTAAGATGCTGCAACAACTGCTCACATAATGTAGTGGTTACCACACCGAGTTTGCAGCTGTTTCCTGAATTTCCTTTACAATTATATTTTAGTGTTGTTTTGTATAACAGTAAAACACAACACCTGCTTCAAACTGCAGTCCTGTTCCAAGCACTGCAGTTCTTTTGCGATAGAAGAGTGCACGATGCAGAGCAGCATAATTGCCCTGTACTGAAAAGTAAATACAAATGAAAACATCTTCCTGCCAGAAAAATGACTGCCATTAACGAGAATGCTGGCCATCAGAGCTCCCAGGGAAAAAAAAAAAAAAAAGTTTTTCTTTTACACTGCAAAAACTTTAGAGCCTGCATATATTAAGAAGTACTGTGAAAATTACATGTGTGATGTAATTTTTTTCCGCAATTAAAAGCAACAATATAAAACAATACATTAAACAAACAACAAAAATTATGCTTGGGCTTTCAGAAAAGCTAAATGATACTGTTTTCAGGAACCCAGCATAAGAAAGGTCAGAACATTAAATTTCATATTATAGTTCACTCATGGAAGAAAAATCTAATTTGTTCATGAGAATGAATTATACATAAAGATAATGGGCATTTTTTTACAATGTTTGTAACAGTCTATATTACAGAAAGAAATTACAACTAACTGGCATAAAACAAATGACAAGAGGACACTTAAATAGCTGTATTAAATACTTTTAAGTTGACTCTCAGTAAGATTATAAGTGTATAAGCTGCAATTGCTTCCCATTGTTCTAATCTTTAATCTTAAAAATAAATCTCTACTTAAATTGAGACAAAGCTGAACAAAGCATCCTTTTAAAATGAAATTCAACAACAAATGCCAGACTGGGGATAAAAAAAAAAATCTAATTTGAAGCTGGCTTCTGTATCGATTCTCTTAATTTCCATTCCATACTCCATAGAGTACTACAGCTCAACTATCAGAAGTATCTAATTATTACCTTCTTTACTGTGAACGTCTCTGAAGAAAATAGAAGAAAGAAGCTGAACACTTCAAAACTTTAAAACAAATTTATCTTAGGCCCAAGATTTAAAAAAAAAAAAAAAAATTTAAAAAGACTTCTTCGAATTGCTACCATTCTTCTTTCTCCAACTATGAGCACTACTTGAAGGTTACACACAGGAGATGAATGCAAAAAAATAAAAGTTACATTTTCCCATCTATCAACTTACACAACGTGTAATATCTTCCACGCCTTTGGAGGCAGTTTTAAGTAAGAATGACTATATTAAAAACCTACATGATGATTTTTTTTCCAGCATGTTGCGTTTTCCCAGATACAGGCTGTTACCCTTTTCCAGCGTGTATTTGTAGCGGTAGAAAGACAGGAGATGTGCCATTGTACACATCTGCTCACTGTTGCAGGTATAAACCGACAGGTTTTCGGAACAGGGCTGACCCAAAGTTAGGTGCAGCTAATTGTCAACCTGTACACAGCCGCCCTGTCAAAAAACTGCCACGAAATCTGCACAGGGAACTCATTTGCAATGTAACGTTACATTGCACGGAGAGCCACTCAAACGAGCTCTGCGTGCGTACATGCACACGAAGGCACGCGAAGAACCCATTTCCCCAAATAAAATATTTACGCCTTCCTCATCTGAATTTCAAAAAATTGCCTCTAGCTGGGCTCGGGCTGTAGCAGAAAATGCTGAAAGGCAGGAACTGGGAAGGGTTAACCCCGTGTCAACACCTTCTGTTGATACATCCACTATCCCGGCGCTGTTACTCCGACACGGCACGCTGCACCCGCCCGGGGCCGCGCCTCAGCCCCCGGAGCCCCCGGCACTCACGGTGCGCTCCCCGGCCCCGCGGGGATCCGGCAGCGGCCCCACGGTCCCCGAGATGCTGCGCTGCAGTTTGCGGACAACTCCGGGCTCCGGCTACCCATGGAGTCCGGCGGAGGCAGCGGGGGGTGGGGGGGCCGGACGCAGACACTCCCCCGCCCCGTTTCCCAGCCGCCGACCCCCGGTACCTGGACTCCGGCCGCTCCCCACCTCCGCCCGCCGCCGGCTCCCGGGCCGCCCCGGCCGCGGCCCCGCGGGGCGCCGGGCTCGCCCTCCGGTGATTGATGGCTCCGGGTGGCCAATGG
>VZUA01082227.1:5475-16979 GCA_013401035.1 Horornis vulcanius | reverse complement strand
TAGGGTACCAAAAAAAAAATCAAAAAAAACCCCCCTATTTTTATTATGGACCTTCCCCAATGCAGACTTTAAAACAGAAAAGAATTGTTGGGCAATTTTACACCTGTTCCCTATTTGACACTAGTTTATTACTACACAATAGAAATATTTCATTATGAAGCACATGTTTCTTCTTGGGAAGTAAAAGATTTATAGTTGTAGCAAAGGTTAAGGTTTAGGGTTTTTGAAGAAGTCTTCTTTTTCTGTGATGTTTCATGACCCTTTTACCTTGAAGGACCCCATCAAATGACTCAGGCTGTCAAGAGTATGTTAGAAAGTTTGATTCTTCTACAAAAATACGAAAGTAAAGAAAAAAGTTAATTGCAGGCTGCGTGCCTTTCAGAAAGCTGTTTTATCTCTGGGTTAAGAAAAGTCCAACACTTTGGGCCCAGTGTTTCTGGAGATGAGCAAAGTTGTTAAAAGGAAATCTCATTAGAAGGACATAGTCCTCTTGCCACTGAACATCTCAAAAAAAAATTAATATAATTGAAACCATCCTGCTTTAAGAGAGAAAATTCTGCAGTATTTACAGCTCTGCTGTGTAACAGGTGTTCATCCTCATGAACAAAATCTACACAAAAGAAAGTCATGGGAAGAGACGTAGTCAGCATCCCACTTTGTTCTCTTCTGATACCTCTCTATTTCTGTCTGGCCCAAACAGATATCAAAAAGAAACTGACAAGAATTAACGTAACATTTGAGAAGGAATTAAAATGAGAATTAAATTGAGGGTAATTAAATCCCTATTGATTACTATATAGACTTTCAAAATCATACAGATATCATCTCACCCCCTACTGATATTTACTTAGAAGTGAAATTGTTTTATAAACAACTGACTGAAATGGCAGAAAGAGACAGAAAAGTACCTGTCCAGAAAAGAAATTACAGTAATACAGAACATATATAGCTCTGGACTTACAGCTCTGGTCAGCTTTGCACCTAATTCACATTCTTTGTGTTTTGCTGTAGTCTGGTCATCAGTGGCTACCAATGCCACTTTCAGGGTACTGACAGATTTTCTGACAATGCTACTCCAGTGTAGCAGTATTGGACTGCAGATACCAAAGTTTGGCTGCTAAAGCAGAGATGTCTAACTTGCTTATAAGCAATGGTCACAGATGGGGAGGAATTGGCTGTCTCAGACTTTCCTCTATGTGAATCCCCTCTGAGAATCCCAAATCTGAGAGAAAAAAACTGCATTCCAGAGAAATGTCACATGTATCTTTAGTTTCTATACGACCCCTTTGTTTAAGGATATAAACCTTTTCCCTCTCAACAGAAAAACCATGAATTTCTGAGGAAATACTTAGTGCACATATAAAAATAAACTAAAAAACACCAATTAAAATAAAAGCTTTTTCAAATTATTTCAATCAAATAATATCAAAATTTGCCATATTTGCAAATATAAAAGCTGAGCACGAAGAAACCCAAACTGATTGAGGACAGTCAACTTTTTTATTGAACATTCACTGTTGTCACCTTATTTTCTATTAATCTTCATGTGACAATTGTTTGAAAGTCAAAGAAGCTTGACCCCAAGAGAATGTGATTTATACAAGGAATATATTAGTGTAGTTTTTCACAAACAAATTTTTAAGGAAAATAGAATTTTTTTATATATGTTGATACATATTGCAAGAATGATAGAGCAGGACTTAGAAGAATTTTGCAGCAGTCTTAATTTCTGCTTTTTATTTAGAAGGATACCTGTACTGGGCAAAAAAAATGCTGTGCAAACATTCCATCTCTGGGGGCTGTGGGGGCACCATCATAAAACTTCCAGGTAAGAAAAGAGGAAATTCTATTCAAAACACGTATGAAAGCTCCCTGAGTGTGCTCTCCACATGAGTTTTTGCTTTAACTCTACAATATTGTACCAGGTGTCATTAGTTATGCTACTCCCTGTAAGTAACCAAAATATGAAAGAACTTGAGATGTCTTAATCTGTGGGCCTGATATTTCTGTGTCTGAAAGGTTTTCAGCCGGTCAGTGGCTGATTTTCTTCCCAAGGGAAGATTTCTCAGGAGAGCTTTTCTTTCAAGGACAATTTCTGTAAATAACTATTTTCTTCTCATAATATTTCTAAGTAAACAATATTTTTCTCATAACAACCTCTCTCCCAGTTGTTGTTTCTGTTACTTAACCAATGGAGAGAGGTGTCAATCCTATGGACCAATAATGTGCAGTTTTAGCACAGCACGTTATAAAAAAGCCAGATGAATTGTAAATAAAGCCTTTGGATCTGCTTCTGCATTTGAACTGGAGTCAAGCATCTTTATTTCATGTCCAACAGCGACATTAATGATAGAATGTTTTGGGTTGGCCATGCTGGAACAGCTAGAAGCAGATGAATAGATTTCCTGGTAGGACTTGTGACCCTTTGGGGGACATAGATGGGAGCAGGCTGTTCCTGAAGGAATGCATCCCATGGGAGAGTGACCCGGATTGCAGCAATCTGTGAAGAACTGTTGCCCGTGGGATGGACTCACATTGGAGAAGTTCATGGAGAACTGACTCCCGTGGGAGGGACCCCAGGCTAGAGCAGGGGAAGGATTCCTCTCCCTGAGCAGAAGGAGAAACAATGTGTGATGAACTGACCAAGGCTGACTTCCCTGCACTGCTGGGGAAGAAGGAATATCCCCATAGAGGACCTTGTTCCAAACCCCCTGCCAAGGGCAGGGACACCTTCCACAGGACCAGGTTGCTCAGAGCCCCATCCAACCTGGCACTGAGCATTCCCAGGATGGGGCAGCCACAGCTCCTCTGGGCAGCCTGTGCCAGGGCCTCCCCACCCTCACAGGGAACATTTTTTTTCCCAGTATCCAATCTAACCCTAACCTCTGTCAGTGTGCAGCCACTCCCCCTTGTTCTGTCACTTCATGCCCTTGTACAAATCCCACTCCAGCTCTCTGGTAACCCCTTTAGGCACTGGAAGGCTGCTGGAAGGTATGCCTGAAGCCTTCTGTTCTCCAGGGTGAACAACCCCAACTCTCAGCCTCTAAGAGAGGTGCCCCAGCCCTCTCAGCATGTTTGTGCTCTGCTCTGGACAGATCATACTGAAGATATAGGTTATCACATATTCATACAATCCAGAATAGCCTCACCATCCACCTGCACATACTGATCTGCAGAGCTGTAAGCAGCTAACACAGCTTTGACCAAAGCCTTTAGATAAGATGAAACAAGTATTTAATAAAAAGAATAGTTTGTGTGATTTTAGGTGCTTTCTCTGGCAGTTTTGTCCTTGGTAAAATGCAGTTAGACATGCACCATAAACAATGCATTGATCAGAAAGTTGCCATACAATCTCAGTTAGTATTGTTGCAGACAGTGCTGTTGCAGTTAATTCTTCAGACACAAAATAAACTAAAGGGGTTTTTACATGTTTTTATATTTTTCCATACTCATGGTACTAGAAAGTCATTAAATACTTG
This sequence comes from Horornis vulcanius, assembly GCA_013401035.1. Taxonomy (NCBI): domain Eukaryota; kingdom Metazoa; phylum Chordata; class Aves; order Passeriformes; family Scotocercidae; genus Horornis; species Horornis vulcanius. The sequence goes on along the minus strand of VZUA01082227.1, from coordinate 13,500 downwards.
CAATAGCAGTAGTATCTAGTGTTTAATAGCTCACATACAGCTTAGGCAATTAGAAGCTGTTTTCTTTGCAAAGAATACATTAATATTGGCCAGGACAGCATAAGGATAAGTCATGGTGTTACTTGTGTGAGACTGACTGCGATAAGGAGATTATATGAGCTTGGCAAAGTGATAAGCTTCTGTGGATTGAATAATTTCAGAAGCTTGGGAAGATTGGAAGTGCTTTTGCTGCACTCAACAGCACAGAATGCACAGACCCCTGAGCCAAGATACCTGCAGAACCAGGGACAGAATACTCACACTAGGGTAACACTGTCCCATGGCTAATTACCCATTTTTTACAGTTTACTCTAATCATTCAGAAGCGGGGGTGCATGTGGAATAACAACATCACAAACAAGCAAGGGAAAATAAATAATAAAAACTAAACATGCTGGAAAGAACTAAACCCAAAACACCCACACTGATCATGCAGTAATAATTTATCTGAAATTTTCTCCTGCACACTTGTAACTTTACCTGATTTATTCAATTTTGTAAACAGAATAAAAGACTGGTAAGGCAGACACACCAGGATATTATTCTAGAAAGCTGTGTACAAATGGCAGAATCAGCATCAGTGATTTGTTACTACTATTGAAGAAATTAGAAATAATTGCAACATTTCATTACAAAACCTGTCATTTGGTATCTGCAAGCAATTTGGTGTAAAATTAATCTTGACAATTGAGTCATTGCCAAACCTAATAATTTGCTGCATAAACATTAAATCATATAATTGCTCAAGGTGAATGCAAGAATCTATAACATTAGCTGTTGTTATATCAAGACCAAACCATGCAGTTCTTGATTCAAAGAAATTGGACTGTGGGATCAGGCTTTTATTTTTTTTTTCTCTTTGAATATAATGAGGCTTAATATGAACTCAAATTTCAGGAAAAAAAAATCCATCAGTGAAAGACATAACATTTCCATCAAGCAAGCTTATTTTGGATTACTCACATGAACTGCTGAATTCACAAACACTGGGCTCAGGATTTTGCAAATTTATACCTAAACTGCTTCAGCAAAAACAACAACTGCACAGTGTGAAGAATCCATTAGCATTTATCACAAGTCAGATTAAGTACAACAGATTTTTTCCACATGTAGACTGTGGATCAAACCTTCTCACTGCACACAAGTTATAGTTATGCTTGGATTCTACATTCTCCTTCCATTTCTAAACATTTTCCCCTAGATGAGTTCCTACCCCTCTTGCAATTAAAAAAAACCAGCAATATATTTTATACCATAAAATATAAATTGATCTGACCCTTCACCACCAGAACTTTCACCAGTTTCTTGTAAACCTGATGTAAAGCCAGCATTCCTGTCAAGGAAATGATATCAAAAAGCTCCATTTGCAGCCTATCCTGTCTTGCCATCTACCATTGTTATACCTTAATAACTGTATGAATGTATTTTAACACACTGCTGTGGGTTTAAGCCCAGCTGGACACCAGGATACATACCTTTATGGATATCCTGCTTTTCTGTCAATTCTGTTCCAAGGATTTGGAGAGAAAGGTGGATTGGCAAGGGATTTCAGATGCTCCCACAACATGTGAAAATAAAGTTCAAGTCACAGCATGGTGCAAAGCATTATTGGAAGAGAAAAAGAAAAACTCTGTCCTACAACGTGTTGAAAGCTTCCCAAATGGTGAGAGTTATTTCAGAAAGTTTATTTTAGGTAAAAGAAAGCTTTTTCAAGGAAGTGGTAACATAGGATTACAAATTACAAAAGGTTGCTTTCCAGAGCAAAATAGAATGATTTTACTTACAGTTCTCTTTTCAATATATCCTACTTCTCTAGGACAGTGAGAAAATGTCTGGAAAAGACTAGAAAATATCACCTGGTTGACAGCCCATATGTGTGCATGTGGGTAGATTTTATTTTTTAGCAAAACTCCAACCTAGAAACTTCTTCCTTTGAAACATACAATTATTAAATGAAGAAACCTCTCCCACATGTTAAGTATTTGAGTGAAAAATACATTGAGTTTCCACAGAACTATAAAGATTCCTCAGAATACTATTTTTTACACATTTCAAGGGGCCTTTCAAAATAAAATGTTAAAAATTCATCCTACCAATTCTACCCTAAATCAAGTAGCTGCATCCTGAGGCCCAAATATGGCCTGTGTTCTTTAGCTTTAATCTGGCAGGATCTCAGGAGCTAAACAGTTTCTTCCCCTCCTCTCCTACACTTCTGAATGAATAATTTGGAAATTAATTTGACTGTGCTGTTGTGAAGCAAAACTTCCAAGACAAATAGGCCGACTTTTTGCAGTAAGCCTAAAAATAAAATGAAATCTTGGATTTTTTTATTATTATTATAACTCCTACAAACCTTACAGAGACTATAAAAAACAGAGCTCTAGTAGCTACAATTAAGAACTAAGTCACTGGAAGGAAAAGGAGTAATTTTTTACATATTGAAGTTGTCCCTAGATTCAACCAGAGCAAGTAAAATATTTGATTTCTTTCATGCATTTCCAGTGCAAGTGACCTCTGTATACTGCCAGGCACCTACATCAAGTGTAATGTTAGCCCTGTTAATGCAAACAAGTTTTTTATTGATCTGCTGTAGTGAAGACTTGAGCCTACACAGTAAAATACAAGGGGAAAAATCCCTGTATGATTTAAAAAAGGATTTTTTGGTTTAAATTAGTGGCTCTTAGCGCTCCCTACCACTGAAAGCTACTTCGTCAATTTCACATAAAAGTGGAAATCTTCAACCATTTTTGCATTTATCACGATAGTCAAGTATTCCAAGGTGAAAATGAATGCAACAACACCAAAAACAGACAGAAATTTTATCCTATTAAAGCTATTCAAAGGAAAGATTTCCCCTCCTGCACACAGTGGTATGGATGTAACAAACAGGCACAGTGTGGAAGGTCTAGGTCACGTGGGTTTCAATAAACCATGCCTTCTTTATGAAAAAATAAGAAAATACATACAAAGTTAAAAGGGTAAACTTTACAAGGAAGACCAGTAAATGCGAAATCGATTTTGCTCATTTATTCCCCTAATCTTGTCATGCTGTAATCGAGTTTCAAGTTAGATTTTCTCTGCCCCCTCACCTAGAATTTAAGCAAGCAGCATGTTAAATCACTGCAAATGGACTCTGGCTTTCTAGACCCGAGAGAGTGTGGCTGTTCACTAATGTATATCTAAAAATAGTTTCATTTTGGGCAACACTCATCTTTGTGCTCCTGAACACTAAATGGAGAGCAGATTTTTGATGACTGATCACTGTGAGATGAATTTTACTTCAAACTGTGCCCACACTGCAATTCAGTGAGAGAAATTCAAGTTTTCTTACTTTCATTCTAAACACCATTACCCCATTAATTTATTTCTTTGTCTAAAGCATGAAAACCTGTAGGGTTTCACACCAGAAGTTTTCTTAGTTGTTACTAAGTAAGAAGGACTGAACAATTGAGAAGGCTTCTGCATTAGTCTGAAGGATGAGAAATACTTGCAAAGGTGGTATTCTGTACTCAAAATCTCTGCTGCAGTTCCTTCTGAAAAGGTTCTCTCTCACCAGCCAACACTGAACTTCTGTTACCAGTGCCTGTGTGCACAGAAAAAGGCTTCCAACTTTGTATGGCTTTTGAGAATTTTAAAAAAATACAAAAAGAGAACAAGTAAATATCCCATGTTTTTTGCAAGATCATATAGATGAAAATTTTGTGGATAAATCATACATAAAGCAGAAGCACAGTTATAAAAGAAGCCTCCAAATATATGTTATGCAAATATTAAAGTTATTAAACCTAAACTCCTGGAAGTCCACTATAATTGCTTCTTTTATATCTGGCATTGCACTTCAACTGCTGAATTCCTTAGCTTCCAAGACCAGACTTATGGAGACGGTGTACTATTTGATTTGGCACTATTCACAAGCCCTGGTAGATGATCAAAAATAGAGGGCACAGAAGAGCAGGAAAAGCCTTAAGAAATTGTCTGGGCTGCTGTTGTTACTGCCTCCATAGGCAAAAAACTTGTAAGCACAGAGTAGCTGTATAATTCATTCTTGTTTAATTTTAACTTTTTTATGTATCTTGAGAAAATAAACATCAGTATTTCTTCAACAGATATTGATTCATATCCAGGTTAACTCTCTTCACTTGCCAACAGGCAGAAATTTTATTTTTTCCTCTTTGAAGTATTCTGGAATACATGAGTCATGTTGCACATTATTTGAAAACTGAAGACAAAACTGTTACAAAAAGCAGCAAGAAGTAAACAGGACAATTTAAAAGGTACTTAAAATTTTCCAGATTAAATCATGATTAAAACAGGAAGATTTTAAACATTCTGTGTATAAATATTCAAGGGACATAAAACTGATCTTTGCAACTTCAAGAGGACCCAAAAATGAGCTGGGGAGTCCTGAAAAGCTGCCAAGAAAATTGTGCTCATGGGGAATACCGGGGGAGAGGGAGGGGAGGATATCCAAGTCATCCAGATGCAGTAGAAGGTTGTCCTAGGATGCTTACACGTGACTGGAAATTCACAGGAAAGACTTCCATGTAAACAGGAATCTCCAAATATCAATACAGTCACAAAAAAACTCCTTTTACATGCAGTGCTTAACTCCTCATAAGATCAGGCTGTGTCCAGTGGCAGGGCCTACAGAAGACGTAAGAGTCGCTCACCAATGTCCTGGCCCCCTGTTTGCTGCCACCAGCAGCAGGTCCTGGAGACAAAGCCCAGAGTGCTGGATGTCTGCCCTGCCTCTGCTGCCAGCATGAACCCTCCAAAACCTGCATGGGCAGAGGAAACCTCACTTCTGCTGAGTGGGGCTCTGCTGGGAGCAGGGAGGGGAAGAGTAGGCTGATGACTATAAGGGGAATTAATGCTCCGAGCAGTTAAACTCCTATTCAGATTTTGACTTGGAGAGCTGCCAGGTTTCCAGGGAAGCAAGTCATACAGAGCAGCTGCTGCCCAGTTATGATCTTCTCTCTCCCCAGACTTCCTCCACAAACATAGAGCAAATCCTTGCCGGCAAGCTGGGGCTTTTTAAGGCCCCCATAGCCAAGTGAGGGCCGGAGCTCCTCGCCTGCCTACAACTTTGGCTGTTTGTCCTTCCCAACTCTGCACTGCAAGTGGAGAAAAGCAGATTGTGTTCTTTGCAGCATGGCAGTGCTGGGTGATGCCCTTAGAAAGGGCAGTGGGGATGAAACACAAAATAAACTTTCCCAGTTTGTGCACAGCCCCTTCTGGCTGAACAGTGAGGAGAGTCAGATGACTGAACCTATAGTCCAGCCACCAGCAGACAGAGCCACGCTTTGTAAACGGCATCATGCTCGCCTACAAAGCTCAGTATGACTGTTGTGCATGAGAAATTAATCCTTACAGAGGATTACATAAAAGCCATCCCACAGTCTTCCTCCTTTTTCAAGATTTTGAGATTACTTTCCCTTTCCTCCTCATCTGCCACTCCCGCATGCACCGTACTTGGGGACAGACATGTACCTTAGCCAGCATGAATGCAGAAAAAGTGCCTTTTTCTGAACAATGCTTTCATCTCCTTATTCCAAGACTTTTAAAGTCTTTTATGGTCAACTCTGCTCAGATTTGCCACATTACAAAAAGTGAAGCAAAGCTCCTCAAAGTCAGATGTTTTGTCTCACGTCCCTTTTGAAAGAGAGCCTGAAGGCTCTACTGCTAAATACGCTACTTGCATATGTACCTGTACAAGTGCATTAAACTGAAGGTCTCTGTTTCCAAGTTAAAAGTTCAAGTATTTTACCGTTCTACTTTGACAGGTATTCTTGTGATAGTTCAAAACCAGAAGCATTCCCTACAGACAAATATTTTTTACTGATTTCCTTCAAACTTCCTTGCAGAGTGCACTGTCTGATCACTGGGTTGTTGTTCTAAAGCAGAGCTACTCAAGTGAGCAGCATCCAAGAGCAATGCATGTCTGTACAGCTGTATTAGACCAAAAAAAAAAAAAAATCATCTAGTGGCCAAATTCCAGTTGCAGTTATGGTCCCTTAATGAAATTACATCTTAATGGAACTGACCTAGTTATTAAGACTACTATACCTAAAATATTACATAGATGGAAACATATTCTTTACCATTTAAGCTGCAATTTGCAATATTGATTTTAACCCCAGATGAGACCTTGATCTAACTAAGTGCACTGTGAATCCAAAAATCCTGACCTCCAGACCAAACATTTGTTCTTTATTATAAGTGCAAGCAGACTGCCTCATGTTTGGGTGACGGATGTGACCCAAATCTCTCAGTTAACACTCTGGTTCAAAGAGTAATCCTGCTGCATGCAGCTTTTTTTGGTATGAAAGCTACACCAGAATGCTCACCCACACAAAGTAATGACTCCAAGTTCTCAGCAACATCAAGAACCACCAGAGTATTTTCACGCGAAATAGGAAAAAAAACCAAACCCAAAAGTTAGAGTTCTAGTTTGCAAACAGAAAACGTAATCTTTGATTCCTTTATACCAGAGAAAATTAAGGGGAAAAGAGTGATTTCATCTTAGAACAGACAGAACTGTTCTACCTCCCATCACAAGACCCTCCTGCCCTGATGGAGGCATTCTTGAAAGATTTGTTCATTACAACCCAGAAGCACAGCAAACTTCCAGAGATTTATAATACCTGTGTGTTGGTTCTCCCTATAGCAAGTGATACCTAGACCTTCCACAGGTATTTAGATGCTAATTTTTTACTGGTTTAACTGGGCACCTAAATGCCTTTACTCTTATTTCTGCCCCACCACCCCTCTTCCTCCCAGTACAAGAAGGTAATACCATCTCCCTGCTTTAAAGATGTTAATGAGAATGAGCTACTATCATCATTGAGTCACTTCAAATTCTATATGATCACCTAAACAATTTGGAGGACTTGGGATTCAGTCTTGAATCACAGGCATAGAGCAGCCCCATAGAGTGGTGAAGGCTTATTACCTGCAGTGAATGAGATTTTGAAAAGTAATTAAATCACAAAAACCTGATTTAGAAATTAAAAAAAAAAAAAGGAAATTGTGATTCTAAGGAATAGAGGAGACAGGTTCTCTAATTCTGCTCTGTGCCTTTCAAAGAATCTCTTTAAGGAATTATTAGATTTTATATGACTGAACTACACCCTCTTTACAAAGTTGACTGCACATCTAAACCACGGAACAAATCAAATGTAGTGGACTCTTTTAATCCAGGATAGCCTCTCTACGTGACCAGCAAGACAGACTCTCTTTAAACTGATCTATTTAGTCTGTGAGGCAGTTATAAATGTTCTTCTCTCTCCCGTTCTTGCAGACATGAAGGGAGCAGCACTGTCTCAGGACTCATACTCTGGACATCACTTTACATTAAATCATTAGAAAATAATAGCACATAGGAAGTGCAAGAGGAAGCAGAGGTAAATATTCTGCAGTACTATAGTTACTATAAAATTCAGCTTTAAATAAGGAAATCCATAGAAAAAATCAACCCAAACAATCCTAAATATAATCAAGCTCCTATTTACCAGAGTTTCACCTGATTTACTTGAATGGAATCAGCATGGTCTGCACAGAACTGGGATTAAGACTAGAGTTGCTCATTTGCCAATACTTCTGGTTTATAAATGAAAATAAAAAATATCCCAACCGCAGAAAACTTAAGAGCATTATCCAAGTTGTTAACAACGGTAGAGGACGTGAAATTAATTCATTCAATGTCCACAGACTTTACTGAACAGCAGCAAATTTAACATAAATTTTCAAAATGTCAAACATGAAAGACCACAGTCATATCTCACTTAGCATGTGACCTTTGATCAGTCATTTTCTTCTTGGCCCATAATTTCTGGGTTGTGTTTACTTGCACATTACAGTGTTGCACAGAATTAATGTTGGTTAAATGAGTTCAGTGCTGCAAGGAACACTTACTGTGGTTGTGAGTCTGATCTCAGGAGAAGAGGATAGAAAAAAAAATAACTCATCTCCACCACTACAAAAGAC
>VZUA01082225.1:2760-18293 GCA_013401035.1 Horornis vulcanius | reverse complement strand
TGCTTGTTTCCCAAAGAAGCAAAAGCAAGTATTGCCTATGGCCTCCAAAGCACCAGCACAGTAGGAGTTACATTGAGTAGTCTTAAACAGCTGCTCCAGAGGAAGAGCTTCTTGCTCATCTCTCCATACTCATGAACTCAGACAGGGGCTATTAAAAGTCTAGGCCAAATAAATACTGTTTGAATATTTTATAAACAACAGTAAAAGATGGTCTGAGTTTAAGGCAGGGGGCTAGAATGTGGAGCAGTTAGTTTGATTCCAAAATCTGACAAATAATTCTGGCATACTTCTAAAAAGTGATGAAAATTTTTTCCCCCAACTATGTGTCAAAATTATTTCCNAAAAAAAATTATCTGATGAAAACCTGCAAGGGTCAAATTTGCAGATGCAGTTCTTCACCACAGTTCTGCTCTATGATTGTTGTGAGGAAGACAAAATGCAAATGAGTCCAGATGCTTGTAGGCTTATTTATAGGTTTTCTTATCTATTAATTTACTTATAGATGTCCTAGAACTACTGGGGGAAAATAAGCAGAAAAGCAGGCAACTAGGAAGCAACTTCTCTTTCAATTTAATCCCCATCTGATTCTATTTTCAGGAATCAAAATTGATCCTTATTACATGTTTTGAGTTGGCAGCATCTTTTGACTTCAGAGTATTTTTCAATCATTCTATGTCTAGAGCATGTCTAGAGCATGGTATTTTTCAAGCACCTCTATGTCTAGGTGGAGTTTTACCTGGAATACAAGCATCTGTAAACTACAGGGTAACTGTTTTCTCCAATCATCAGGCTAACTTCATGCACTGATGAAGTTCTACACTTGTGACAGGCAGTTTATGCGATACTTACAGTCTAATGCCAAACATCAAAATGCCTCTAAATTGTCCTGAGTATAATGAAAATATCAATATTATGTTTTACTTTAGGAAAGTCTGTCAGTAGCATTGACAACTGCCCATATTTTTTTTAAAATGGAGTATTTCAACATATTGCTCATGTAATATTGGGAGAGGACCTGCAGATAGTCTACACAAAGTTTCATATTTGGAGTTCTACTGTCATCTGAAAGAAATGCCTGAGCTTCTCCCTTGTGATATGCCTTCAGAAGAAACTTAAATCAATTAAGACCCATGTCAATTCCAGGTCCATTTAAAGCTCTGTAATTCTGACTTTGTATACAGGTGCTGAAGTGCTGACTACACTGGGGAAACTTTCCAAAAACTCATGGTTGCTATGACCAATGTATCTCCAACACTTGCATAAGAATGTGGGCTCCGTGTGATAGAAGAAGGGGCGTCTCTTACAAATCAATTGATAATCAGAGCCAGATCCGAATATCTATCTACTCCTTTATTAATATCACAAAATTCATATTTAACTGAATTCATTTTGACTGAAGGTGGCACTGTTTTACAGTTTTAATATATCAATAACCTGTACCAGGAATACATATTAGGGTTCTTTAACATAAACTCCATAGCATGAGAACCTGAATTAAAGAACAACTCTGCACAGATAAGAATGGAGAGGGCTTGTTCCCATTTAAGTGGAATTTTAAGTCACTTTAAAGAAGAAATAAAAATAATACAAGGTAAATAAAAATTAATGCTTTTAAATAACAGTGCATCTTTTTCAGGTGATTCAAATATTTTGTGTCTCAGTGAATGAATGTTTTTTCTTATCTTGGCTTGAAGAAGAATAATATAAAAGCTGTGATTCTTAAGTAGAGAATACAGGAAAGGCAAAGAAAATTTTGAAATTAATATATTTGGTTTACTCTTATATAGACTGATCTATGGATGTAAAAGAAAGGTACTAATGAAGAAAAAGCAAAGTTCTAATGAAAAATCAGAAGAGGTCATTCTGGCACAAAATATGAGAAAAAGGAAGACGAAGGATGCAAAAATTAGGTAGGAAAAAACTTACATGTAGATAGCACAACTGGTTTTTTACTAAGAAAATTCTTCTGTATTCTACCAAGGAATGATCCAATCAGTATTGTATTGTTTCAGACATATTTACCTCGGCGATATTTGGAGAACAAGTCTGTAAAATTGATGACTTTTAATACTGCTTCCAAGTAAAATTTTACTTTATTTTCTCATACAACTAAAAACTACCAAGAGACAGAAATTTTCTGTAATTTTATGTATGTTATGCGTTTTATGTACTGATATTTTTATTTTTCTCAGTTAGGAAACTAATATTTTGAATAATTTGTCAAATGGCAGTTTATTTAGGAATGAATAAAGCAGTGCAGAAGGATAACTGCTGGACATTAAAAGTGAATTTGGTTTCACCAATCCATGAATAAAGATCTAGAGTAGTATATTGCCTTCGTTTGAAACATTCATTTAATGACAACAGAAAGTCGTCACAGATGACAGAATATACTTCAACAATGACATGGTTCAGTGAAGCTTGTTGAACACAGTTGTCTTGAATAATGTCTTCAAGTGTCCTTAGAAAATTTGCCTAGAAAGAATGCAACCAATTTCATGCTTAATAACAAAAGCATAAAGGACTGATTTCTGTTTCAGTTCATCAGTCTATATAAAACAATGCTGGAAATCAATGGGCACTCTGGCTAACACTTCATTTCAGGAAATACATGCTAGCTAGATCCATTTCTAAACCACACCCTTTAATTTTCTATCATTGAAGCTAAAAAAAATTACAGAATCACAGAATATTCTGAGCCGGAAGGGATCCACATGGATCATTGAATCCAGCTTTTAAGTGAATAGCCTGTACAGGGCTTAAACCCACAGCCTTGGAGTTATTTAGCACCTTGCTCTAAAAAAACTGAGATAATGTCCACCTTAGTGGTTATTATGCTACCTAAAAGATCATTATCTTGGTGCACGATTGTAGAAAAAACAATTACCCTTAATCACACTTGTGATAAACCACAATTTTCCCTGCATTTTTTTTATTTTTGCCAATACCATATATCTTTCCACGTGTAATCTGGGGGTACTGGCTCATACATATACTTTTGCTCCAAGGATCCTTTGGAATTTTCCTGAATCAGAATCCCCTAAATCCAAGAAGGACTCAGAGAAATCATCAGAGACTTGGATGCAGGATTTGAAGGAATACTAAGTAGGTTTGCAGATGATACAAAATTAGGAGGAGCTGGTTACTTCCTCTAAAGACAGAGGCCCTACAGAGAGACCTCAACAAGTTAGAAACCTGGGCAATCACCAACAGTATGAAGATTAAGAAGGGAAAATGATGCATTTTGCACCTCAGATGGGGTAACCCTGGATGTACAGACAGACTGGAGAATCAGAGGCTGGAGAGCAGAGCCATGGAAAGGGACCTGGGGGTCCTGGTCATTGGAAAGTTGAACATGAGCCAGCAGTGCCCTGGCACCCATGTCCTAGGGGGGCATCAGGGACAGCATCACCAGACTAGGAAGGGAGGGATCATCCTGCTCTGCTCTGCTCTGCTCTGCTCTGCTCTGCTCTGCTCTGCTCTGCGGTGGTCTCAGCTCGAGTGCTGGGGGCAGTTTTGGGTGCCACAACACAAAGCAGACATTGAGCTGTTAGAGAGTGTCCAAAGGAGGGCCATGAGGAAGGTGAAGGGCCCTGAGGGGAAGCCATAGGAGGTGCAGCTGAGGTTGCTTGGCCTGTTCAGCCAGGAGAAGAGACTGAAGGAAGACCTCATTCCAGTTCTGCAGTTTCTTCATGAGGGGAAGCAGAGAGGCAGACACTGATCTCTTCTCTGTGGTGACCAGGAGAATGGCATGCAACTCTGTCAGGGGCGGTTTAGGTTGGATATCATGAAAAGGTTTTTCACCCAGAGGGTGGCTGGGCGCTGGAACAGGCTCTCCAAGGAAACTGTCACAGCACCAGCCTGACAAGAGTTCAAGAAATGTTTGAGCAATTCTCTCAGTGACAGAGTGGCGTGACTCTTGGGTTGTCCTGTGCAGGGCCAGGAGTTGGACTTTGATGATCCTTGTGGGTCCCTTCCAACTCAGAATATTCTGTGATTATTTGATTCTGAGCCAGGACTGAGACTGTGCATGACTGCCATGCACATCCTGCAAAAGAGTGAGTCAGGAACGGGACCTTCCCAACAATACACACCACCAGCCAGTGCTATCCAATAGAGGGAGGCGATGGTTGCATTTCAAGGAGGAAAAACTATACACTGGGAAAAAGTTTGTCAGACTTTCTAATAGCTTCCTTTCCAAAAGAACAAGTAATCTGAGCAAAAGTTACAGGCAGTCAGAAATAGTTAAAAAAACCCCCAAAAGTCTGCTGAAGGAATTACGCGAAATGCTTGAGAAGAGACACTGACTTCTAAACACCAGTATTTGCTTAGGATTAAAAGTGCTTGGAGTAATTTGAAAACAATGTAACCAAATATTTTCATATGGTACTAACTTATTATCCAATGTTTACATGAAAGGGGGAAATAAAATCGGAATGACAAGGCTCTTTACCAAACTTATCTGCAAACAATGAATAGTAACACTTCCACGTTATTAGCCATATAGTTAAGAAATGTAATTCCATAAGGAGGAACTGGTCTGGTTTACATCTGTTCTAACAATTCTGCTGGTGAAAACAGTGGCCTGTATAATACTATATATAATACTTATATATGTAAAGTTGATACGTATACATATATAAAAAATTCATTTTTCAAGTATAAAGTTGAATCTTACTTTCTCCATAACTTTGTCTTAACTGTCTTAGTGAGCTATGTATTTTCCTGAGATAAAGATGACAGACAATTGCTTTTTAGACTATGACAAGTCTTATCTATGGTCAACATTTGCTTAACTTTTAGCTTTCTGAAAAATTAATTCTTGGATAGTTCTACTTTCATAGTCCTCTCTGTTTTAAAGGAGAAATGCAACCTCTATCTAAGCAAGAGTCAGTCTGAGGTAGAAAGCTGGATCAGCACTTTGTAAAACCTCTGAGTTTTTCTATTTGTAACTATGTGAATTAACAGTGGAATGCAGATATAAAACCGTATGAATGCTTTATGCTATAGTATGAAAGATTTATTATATAATCCATTTTCATGAAAAATAGCACACACCATCAATACTTTGGCAACATTATTTTAATGATCTACAGTACAGGGAAGGCAAAAGACTGTGTCAAAAGCAACTATGAAAAGTTATCAAATGGGGCCTTACACAATGCTGACTAATTCAGCTCTGTTGATATTTCAAGATACTTGAGATACTGAAGTTTGCAGAAATATGTAAGGTGATACACTCCTGTTCAGCACTATATTACTCAGTGATTAAACAGAATAAAAGTAAAAAGATTTCCATACTATCTCCTATTCACCAAAATAAGTGGTAAGTAGCAAGAAAACTCTGCTTTTACTACTGTTTCCACTTTGCCAATACTACTATCAGTGCAAAAGGCCTCTTTTTTACTCAAGACTTTCAACCAATCTGCAATTAACTTCCACTGGCAGACTCCCCAGAGCTACCAGTGTCTTCCAGCAATCCCTGTACTTGCCTCTGCCAACCCCTTTTCAAGGGAATAGATGAGTACTGATGTAATTAAAATCATAATCAGAAAGTGTCCGCCCGCAGAGGCAACCATGGAACAAGCAAGACACACAGTAAGTTGTCAGCATTCCACAATCCAAAAGAAGAGCTCATAATCAGTATTTCATCCTTACTGTTGGACTTCATTTTACTTTATGACTACTACCTGAATTTTAAATGGAGAAAGAAGAATGGGAGGAGTAATATGGGAAGGAATGGCGGGAGCATGAGGGGAGGAATGAGGCGTTAAATTACTATGGAGAATGGCAGGGAAGCAGGAGAAGCAGAAGGGGGAAGAAGTGGGTGAAAAAGAGGAAGGGAGGAGAGGAGAAAGAGGTGGGAGGAATGAGAGAAGAATAGTGTGGAGCAATGATATGACAACAGGAAAACAGGAGAGAGCAGGGAGAGTGGGAGTAAGAATGGGTAAGAAGGGAAATGAGACGGGAAGAAAGGGGGAAGGAAATTGGACAAAGGGGGAAGATGTCAGGATGCAAGGGATGAGGAAGGGGGGAAGAACCACCAAGAAGGAAGCAAGAAGAGAATAAAAAGGGATAGGGATGAGGCAGGGGAAGGATAGAAGGGTGTAATGGAGCAGGATAGGAAGAAGGGGAATATGGAGGGGAAGATGGAGGAGAGGATGGGAGATGATGGGGGAGACTGGGGTGGAAGGAGATAGGGCAATTTGAGGGGAGTGGATCAGGAGTCTTCACCCATTACACTTCTTCCCTGCTCTTGCTTGCTACAAGTAAGTGTGTGTGCTTTAATCACTGATGTGCCTGTGTGGGCAGTAAACCACAAACAAGTAGGAGAGCTTTACTTCTCTTTATTGCCAAGGACAGTGGCATGTGGTGACCTGGCCTTTAATAACTCTGTTAGAAGAAGTGGCAATCAGAAAGTTTCCACTTAAGTTAAACACAAATTTCAAAAAGAAAGCCTGAAAGGAATACTTGCTGAAGTATACCATGGTTCTAAAGTCCTTGTATCATCCCATGAATTCCAGATCTCCTGTTTCTGTTATAAAAGTACTCGATGAAACAACATTAACAAAAGTTCAATTAAAAGATCAAAAAGCACAATAAACTTTTCATAGCTCAACAAAAATGCTTCTCTTACCAATTCCTTTCTCCTCCATCAGGAAAAGAAAAATAAAAGCAGATTAATCTGATTTACAGAGTGAAAAACAACACTGAATGCACTTTTTGTCAGGGGGCAGGGGGAAGGTCTCCAGCTGGTTCTCATCTATATGCCATGATTCTTCATTTAGTTTACACTATTAAACTAAAAAATTCAGCTTTAATCTTAACTATTACAGTATGCCTTCGAGTAGATTCTATCATGTAGCATCCTTGATACAGAGTTTCAGACTGGTGAAACATCATCCCTCAGACTGGTCCTGGCCATATGGGTAGTAAATGTATCCAACATTTTTTCATTGGCGCCTACATTATTACGTCTTGTCACCAATGGTTTCTCGGGTTTTCAAGTAAATTGTTGCACATACTGTGGTTTGGAGCTGCTGAGATGAAGCCCTACATTTATCTGTATACAGCCAAATCCTTTTTTGGAACTTTCTTTCCTTCTAATGAACTGACATCTGTTGAAAAAGAAAGAAACTCATGTTTCCAGAACACTGTACATAAATGAGAAAAAACAAAACAACAGGACGCTGCCAAGAAGCTATTGTTGCCAAACTGTACAGGATTAAAAAAAAAAAAAAAAGCCTAGAATATTATGGGTGGACAGAAATGGGCATCATACCTGATCTGTCTTCATTTTGTGAATCACACCTTCTACATAATTCTGGGATGGTCTTGAGAGAAGTTACAGAATACTGTAAAAAAAGAAGAAAAATGTATAGCGATAAAAACTAAAAAGATAAAAAGTAAGATTTTCAAGAGGTTCAAGTGTCATGGGCACTAATATCTACAAACCAAGGCTGTTTCTGGCAGTCTGATGATCTTCTTAGGTTGCATGAGAAAAGCAGATGGCACTTGCTTTTTTTTCCCACCTTGAGACATATGAAACAGACTTTCAAAGCTAGAGCAAAGCACCTCCTCACCTCAGATTTCTCTTTCCTAGAGGTCACCATTATTCAAGGTGCAAATGCAGTACAACACAATGTGAGATACACTGGAGGTCAGACCACATTCAGGCTTCATCGTAAACTTCAAGGGTTTCACTCTGCCCACCTGTGCACCTATTATGGTGTTGCACTGCAACAATTACCATGCTTAAAAGCTAGGATTCAAGCTGTCACAAACCAATATGTAAAAGGGATCCAGAATATCTGTGCTGGAGAGATCTGATTTAAGAGAGGTGTATGTACCCGCACATACCAGATGACAGGCTCATTTCTCTAACCTGGGCTTTATTAAAGCAAACTTGTATTATTATTATTTTGATGTGACAAAACACATCTGATGTGAATCAGCATGTCATTCTCTGCATTAACCATTCAAAAATGGAAAAAAAAACCAGAGGTGCCATAAGCATTTTACTAAACAAAATGTTTTAGTTTACATACTTGTGAAATACCTTTGGAAAGACACAGGACCCAGTGTTATAAAACCATACATCCTGATAATCAGTTGCTTTCTAGCAAGTCTTCCTTAATCAAATACTTAAATGTTACAGGAATCTCCACTTAAACAAATGAAAATCATTATGTCTGTGAAAGATACAATTACTTCTCTAATACAAAAAAATACCCTATTAAAAGCAGCATTTTTGAAACTTAAATAGAAAAAAAGCATTTAGGATTAGCACAGCTGAAATTTTTCTAAGAATACACAAACACCATATGTTTTCAAAGAAACTTATTTTTAGTTGGTGTGCTGTTGACCAATGAAGCAAAACATATAAAA
The DNA here is from genome assembly GCA_013401035.1 of Horornis vulcanius. NCBI lineage: Eukaryota > Metazoa > Chordata > Aves > Passeriformes > Scotocercidae > Horornis > Horornis vulcanius. Next base: position 9,905 of record VZUA01082225.1, on the reverse strand, counting down.
CCATATGAACTTTCCACACAAAAAAGAAATGGTGATTGTCCTAGGTTTTGCTGACAGTTTGTCATTCAGTGTTTGACATGTTTCTAAAGCACAGCTGGCAATCTCCTTCAAAATAATCTAAATTCAAGCTCATGTGACCAATTGCGGAGTAATGTACTTCTCTGGTGCAAGTTTAAGCCTTGTACTCAAATGACTGTAGTTACTTCATTAAGCCTGGAAAACCTCCCAGGCCCTACTTTTTCCCTTGCTGACCAAATTCAGATGTATTGAGAAACCTTAACCACAAAAAGAAGCCCTCATAAGTACTCCCAGGATCAACACTGAACTTATTAATTAAAATGTGTAGCAGCATTCCAGAACTACCCAGTGATTCCAGTCCCCATTGAACAAGGGGCTGTCTACAAGGCTTTGACTGCTTCAGGATGTGACAGCCTAAAGCAAAAAAGAACAGGGAGAAGGATGCTACTAAAGACAAATACAAGTTAAACACAGACATGGACAAACACCATGTGCTGTACTTTACTTTAGTTATTGTTTAATAAAGCCTGAAATGTTAGGCTATACATCTTGCTATTTCACAAAGACTTGCACAAAGACTTAGAATGCAGTGTTGAACTGGTCTAGTAAGATTCTTTTAAGAATCCAAGGACCATGTCTCCAAGGAATATGGTAACTTCATAAAACCAGCTGTTGCAGTTTAGACTATTACACAGTTTGTAATTCAATTAGGAAGATGCCTTTTGTATTCTATTGCTATGTGTTTTGTCAGGCAACTTCAAAAACAGAAAGCCGTCTTTCTTTTTGTCTTTATCCTGTTCTTTCTTGGAAAACGAGATTTTTTTTCTGTTTCAACATTGCTCTAAATGTATTCAGTTGTCCCACCATAAAAAATCTATTGAATATTTATAAATTTGTTATGCATTTTCATAATATTGGCTTGATTTCTTTAACAGATTTCCTCCCACTTACCTCTGTCCTCAAAAAGATTTCTGCAAATTTACATTTCTGCCTTCTGTATTTTGTGGTTAAAATATAAAGAACCAGCTTTTGGTCCAGGAAGCAACTAAAATTACTTTTTCCAGTGGACCTTTCCCAACCATACAAACAATCCATTCCCAGCTCTTCCCTTTATAACTGATTTCTCACATATCTAGCTCCAGTTCTAATCATAAGTAATATTTTCTAGCTTTTCTCCAACTGTAAATTCTAAGGTTACACAGGACATCAAAAGAAGTCGAGATTGCAACCCTTCCTTGGAACAGAATTTAAGACTTAATGCTTATTCAACAGCATTTAAAATTAATTACTTCCAACTCTTCATTCAATACTTTCAGTTTTGTTATTGTTTTTTCGGTTTTTTTTTTTTGCATACAAAATTAAATGCCACTTCTCACATTTCAGTACCATGCAGTACCATGTCAGCCAGAGGTATAGCAGACAATGTAAGAGCTGAGCACATCGTTACTTCATTAGTCAATGCTTGCTGTGATCCTTGGTATTTAAGTAAAGTCTGTTGTGGTTGATGGTGATATTCAGTAACAAACTAAGAGCTTGTTCCTAAGATAACACATGGAATGGAATTTTTGATTACTGTTTGAGGTCTGGGTTCCTTTTCTGTGTGTAAGGCCTGGCCACATCCAACCCAAAATAGTGAATTCTAATAAGCCCCTAAAGAACTTCATGATGGAAGAGTAGTATCAACAGCAAAAGAGACAAGAATCAGGAGCAAGCATTCCATGAAAATGCAAGATATTCCCAGCTTTTTCCAACAGACACTGCTAATTCAGGGAAAATGGGACTTCCCTTATAAGACAACACCTTCGTTCATTATGTAACACTGCACTACAGAATAATGCCAATGCTAACCTTTTAAATTTCATGTGGTTTTCAAATTTTAATGCAATAAGTTTTAAACAAAACACATGAGAAAAAAATTTTAATAGGGCTATTCTGCTCTGTCTGGCTATTCTGCCACTTGTCTACTACTTGCAGATGCACTTGTGTTCTAGAAGTATCAGAAAGAGGAAATAACTGATCAGAGAAATATTATACAAAATAATAAAAAACCAAAGTAAATTAAGAGTCAAAAGTTACTTTTCAACATTCTGTTGTATGCTAAATGGAGTCAAAGTGCAAAGTTGTATGCATAGTGTGACTGTCAGACCACATTATCATAACCACGACACCCTCAAAAGCATGAAGGACCACGTCCAACAGTTTGCAGTATCAGAACTCAAATCATTTACTGCCATCAATGACCTTGACAGTATAAAGACACCAATGTCTCTGTTCTGATCCCAACTGCACAGCTCTTTGCTTTCATTTTGATACTGAAAACAGGCACCTTCCTCCAATACAGCTGACTTTTTTCCAAGTGTTTCCAAGTAAACAGTCTCATTTCAGTTTACTTGTGATAGTGGAAAACAAAATGTCTCAATGATATTAAAAACCCATTAAATTAGTAACTTTACAATGCATTTTCTTAATAACTTATTAACTGTGCAACTCCATCGTATTTCTGAGAAATTTATTTGGGAATTGCAAGATATACTGAGAAAAAGTAAAGGAACAATACTTGGCCTGATGTTGTAGGAAGATTTGTTGCAATAGTAGTGTCAATTTAAGCAGCTTCCGAAAAGAAACCGAGAAAGAGCAATTAGACTGGTATGATGCATGTGGGAACTATCACCTCCCCTAACCAAATGTTTTTCTTAGAACTGTGATGAGCATCTTTGGAGCACTGGTTAGGTTATCTGTGTTATGTGTTCTGCATCTTATATAGACACTTGATATGTTATTCTCCCCTTTAGCTTCAAAGGGGACTTATATATACACCACTTACACTGTTAGGGGTACAAAATGTCTGTCTGAAACTAATACTTCCTATGAACAACTTAGTGGACATCTGCATTTTGGTTCATTCTGAAATGGAGACAGGAAGAAAAGAGAGAGATGTAAGAAAGAGCCCCAGCTGCATGGTAAATAAATCAATCTGCTGCAGCTAATTGTACCTGCACATCGATGCAGAACGCCGCAAGCTGAGCCCAGCAGGACCAAGGTGGCTGGGTAGGCAATGTCTGGCTGTGTGTGAGCCTGAGGAGTGACCCAGCTCTTCCTGTGGCCACCAAAGGGTTCGGCAGGCTCAGTCGAGGGCTAAACGGGAGGCTAGTGGCTTGGGCATACATACTCCTGACCATGCATAGTCTACATCTTCCCTGCCAGGCGAGGATTTACAAACAGTTTTTAAAACTGTTCCAAAATTCCTGATGACTCAAGAGCTGTTTACATAGATTTGAACTCAATTACTGCACTTGCATTTCACAAACCTTTAAATTAGGCGCAGTCTCACACTGACACCACTGAGCGTGGCTTTCATTCGTACTGAGCTAAGAATGGTCAGACCAATCATCTATACACTCAATCTCTAACAGTTTACAAGTATCTTAGCACAAGCAGCTCTGGTTATGATGAGGTTATCTTGTATTATTTCTATAAAGCAAAAAATAAAATGGTTCCAATTTTCTCAATTTGCCAGTGCAATATAAATCTTGCATTTCAATCAAAGAGTTAGGAAACCTTCAGGTAACCCTACCAACAGCATAAAACATAAGAGCAGGAATAAATTTAGAGCAAAAATCATGAGAAATAGGAAAAAAGTGAAAGCATAAAACATACATTTGATAATGCATCTATCATTTAATGTAACCTAAAGGTCTTTTTTCCCCCTGACATGGAGTTGTCCAGTGTGTCCAGAAGATCATGAAAATAGCCAGGGGACTAGACCATCTCTTCTGTGAAGCAGGGGTGAGAGAGTTTGGATTCTTCATCCTGGAGAACAGGAGGCTGCAGGGAGACTGACTTTCTTATGGCCTTCCATTATATAAAGGAGGCTTAAAAGAAAAATACAGAAAGACTGTTTCCCAGGGCCTGTAGTGACCGGACAAGGGGCAAATGAAAGAACATTAATTTAGACTAAATACAAAAAGGTCATTTTTTACCATGAGGGTAGTGAGACACTGCAACAGGTTGCCCAGAGAAGTTGTGGATGCCCCGCACACATGATCGTATTTGGTTTATGTAGCAAACTAAGAGCAGAGGCTGCCTCCATATAGGACCAGCTGCTGGCAAAGGTAGAACCCATCAGAGATGCTGGTAGCACCTCTGGGGTCATAGATTTAAGAAAGGGTAAAAACCACTGCATAAGAGTAGCTGGGAGAGAGGAACAATAAAATGTGAGACACCAAGGTCAGTGAAGAAGTAGGGGAAGGCAGTATTCCAGGTGCTGCAGCAGAGATTCCCCTGCAGTCACAGGAGGATACCATGGTAGAGCAGATATCCAGCCTTCAGACCACAGAGTACCTCACACTGAAGTGTGTGGATATGCCCTGAAGAAACCTGCAGCCTGTGGAAAGACAGCGCTGGAGCAGGCTCCTGGCAGGAACTAATTCTTTTGAAGAGGAAACCACATAGGAGCAGGTTTTCTAGCAGGAACTGTGACCCTGTGTGAGACCCATGCTGGAGCAGTCTGTTCCTGAAGGATTGTATCTCATGGGAAAAGAGGCATGCTGGTGCAGTCTATGAAGAACAAGAAGAATTTGCAGTGGAGAAGTTCACGGAAGACTGCCTTTAGTGGGTGGACCCTACGATGGTGCAGGCATGAACAGGATGATGAAGAAACAGCAGTGACACTCTGTGATAAGCTGTTTTAGGTTACAACTCTACCCAAAAGTATGTATTCTATCACCATCTTCATAAGCTGTTAAAACCAGATATGGCAGTGCTCCTTAACTCCTTCATGACTCATCCCTGATAACTCCAGGGGTATGTTCTGTCAACCCATCACAATGAGCCTTGGAGCAACCTGATCTAGTGGAAGGTATCCCTACCTATGACAGGGAGACTGCAACTGAATTAACTTTGAAGGTCCCTTCCAGCCAAAACCATTCTAAGATTCCATGATATTGGAGAAGTGTAGTTTCCTTTTCTCATGTACAAATCTAACAAAAAACAAACAAACAAAAAACCCCAAAAAACCCCAAAACCAGAAAAACCCAAACAAACTCCTCGCTGCCATGCACCCCCTCCCCTTCCCTTAGTTGCATATATATTTGCCTTTTAAAACAAATTTGTATCTTTCTGTCTGTTTTTTTGATTATTACATTTTGGTCAGTTTTGCTAAAATGGGTGACAAGAGTCTGGACTACAAACAGTGGCTTTCTAAATGAGGTACATTTGTAAGTGCATCATTTTAACAGCCTTCTTGCTACCATTATTATTACTCACTTTTCTGCACTGGATTAGAACCAGAAGGCTAACACGAATAAAATAATTTGCTAATACAGATGTTATGCAGCTGCTCTTACCAGAGCAGGCTAATGATAAAATATGAAGGTCAGGTATTACTAAACTGTGTATGATGAGATATGAGTAGAGCACTAGAGTAATCATGAATTTTCTTGTTGATCTGGGTTCTAGCAACAAATCCTTTGTCCTCTTACCTGCTAAAGCAGGGAGTAAAATTGCTACCTCAATCATTTGTAATGATTTTTTTATTTAATGTTCAGCATCCACTGAAAGAACAGCCTATTAAAGCAGGAAGCCTGAGCTGTTCAGCAGAAAAGTGAGTAACCTAACCCACCAGTATGCAGCAACAGCCACAATGGGAGGGACATGGAAAGGTTACATCTATTATGTTTTACAATTTTACTAAACTGAGTATAGAAACAGATACCAGGACATAATCTGGCATATAACAGTAATATACAGAAAGTTGCCCATAATAAGATATTCACTCAAGATTGGCTCATTTTCTTGTAATATTTTGGGCATTTGCCATATTCTGTTTTAATAAAAATTCAACAGTACAATAGGTAGAAAAACATTTCTCTTCAAAAGGAATTTTGCAGTGAATAAAGCATCTGGAATGTTTTAAAATAAATCAAGAGTCCCAAATGCTAACAGGAAAACCAGTCCCTTTGTAAAAAAAAAAAACAAAACTATAAAACCGTGAAACATGTGGAAGGAGATGGTGGCATACTTTCATCTGAAAACTGAATTAATAAATTCTCTTATAGGAGATTTAATTTATGTATTCAATTCTTTATTATCAAACATTGAACATACAAACAACTCTATTGCATAAAAAGCAGAAACAGTGACAGTAGGAGTAGTATTATGAGTGATAGATAAATACACAGTACCAGTGCCTCCTATAAAAACATATAAATGTAAAATGTATAAAGTAACACAGTAACACAGTATCTCTGCTTGCAATTGGGGCTGTTTTATTTGTGATTGCTGCCTATGAATCGCTCAAAGTCTTTCTAACTCTTTCTGTAGACTACCACATCACACCTATTGACAAAATCAAGCCATACTGGGAAATGGCTACTGGTGAAAAGGGCAAAGGTGAGAGAAGCAGGTTTTTTACAACTGAAATACATTCAATTAAAAAAAGTAAACTTAAAATCTTGGTGTCTAAAGCTAGCTCTACAGCACATCTATCTCATTCAGGACAATACATGAGAGAAGCAACCCAGAAATGAAACTCATTTGTTAATTTTGTCTACAAGTAATTTTTACTACCTGAAGGAATCAAGTTTTCCAAGCTTTTTAGAGAGAGCTCCACTACAAAATGTCTGATTTTTATTCCAAATTCAACCTATCTAAACATTCACTTATATGAAGTAAAAAGACATGTGGCTTCTAACAACAGTGCTGCTTTTTACATCAGGACTGAGATATCTAAGGTTGTCTCAACTTGAACAAATAAAATAAGACTCGTACTTACCGATATATCATCACTAAAATCTATTTCATCCAAATCAAGGTATTCAGGGGCTTCCATTATTCTCTTATGGACATTTTTGGGTGAGTCAGCACATTAACAAAGACCTAATTAAGAAAAGAGAGATGTGTTGTCTTTAGATAGCCAAAATCACACAGAAGAGTTTTCACATAGTTGCTGTAATACTGAAACATTCAACTTGAACAGTAAAGTGTTTCATAACTTAATCTTAGAACATAAGTACAATTTCCCCCCTTACTCTGCATCTTGTGAAGCAGATATTTCAATTTTTGGGAGAACATCTAAGTGCTACTTGAAGTAGAAGTTAAAAATACTTGGTTCAGCATCACTCAGTCCC
>VZUA01082221.1:25970-36590 GCA_013401035.1 Horornis vulcanius | reverse complement strand
TTTCTTTCACAATTGTTTATATTATATTATGATTGAAATGGTGATAACCATAGTAATTTTTGCAAGGTCATGTTTCCTATGAAAAGACCTATGAAAACCCTAAAATGTGAATGCTGACATGGCAGATAACTGGGTGCATATAGGTCTGAAAATATTGATAAAACTTGAACGGAACAAAAGCAGCATATCCTGAATGCTCCAGTTGACAAGCGACATTTGACAGAGCTGCAAGTCAGGAAGATGATCATATATTTGGCTTATTGATATTTAGGACAAAGTACTCTCTCAAACTGGATAAATATCTTGATTGAAGGAAAAATCTTGGATGTGGGTAAGGACCATGGAAATCAGAGCACTATGTACAGACAAATTCCAGGGGATGGTCTGGGACTTTGTGAGGTAAAACACGAGGCTGCTCACTGTCAGCAGCAAAATGGCAAGAACCAACATGAATTTCTGCCCAACATTCCTGGACCAGTAGGGATACCCCTGCAGGAAAAGCTTGTCAAGACCTATGGAACGTATGACTGGAGGGGCCTGACTAAGTGAGGGAGTGAAGGAAAGAGTTAGAGTGGAGTAAAACATCTCATCTTCTTGGTTCTTAAATAAACACCAGGATCTTTAACCATTGGGGGCTGCCGTTTACTCTGTCCTCATCCATGACATGACAGATCCTTAATTCACCTTAGCTAACTAGACACCTTCCTCATCATTTTCAATAGGTCAAACTGCTGTGTCCAAATGTCCCTGTTTTGACTGCTCAAAACAACAAGTTCAGATATGTCTTATGGAAGACAGAGTAGTATATTGCTCTTTTCACCCTTGGTGATATCATTACTCATTCAAATATATGAAATTCATGAGCTTTGTAGCACTGAAACTGCTCACAGCCTGAAAGAGAAGGCATCTGCCCCTTGCTGTAATTTATTACTTTCCATCTGAAATTAAAATTAAGAACTTCTCAGATATTTAATTCAGATAAGAATTTTCTGAAAAATCTATGCCTGCCAGAAATGCAAAACATTATTATTGTAATATGAAAAATNTATAGGGCAACATTTTACTCATTCAGAGCTTTTATTGGAGCTCAGAAACTGGCTGCTGCATGAAGAACGGCTTTTTGTAAGAGGGAAAATTATGCTTCTTGGATGTGGTCCAAAAATTATCTTGAAAGGAATAGTAATTTTTCCATTTATTTTGGTGAATTAACAGTAGACTCTTAAGCAGTGCAAATTTTAATTTAGTGTCCTGTTCAATTCTGTGTCCAACAAAGCATCTAAATGGGAATTCAGACTTGGTTTCAGAGTTTTAAAGAAGCAATGTTGAGCTCTTAAGGCTCACAGCTTTAACACTTCTCCTGTCTTGTTTCATTCCAGTCATTTATGTAGATTACCAACATCAAAATTGCTCACTACTAGAATGTTCTTGCAAAACTCAAAGAGGAAAAAAAGCCAACATGTTGGCAACAAATGGTGCTGTTGACACAGTAAGTGGCACTCAAATCACCGGGTGAGCACTAATTCAGAGAACATACATTATATGACATTTCTTTGGGGATTTTTGCCCTTTATTGCAATGAAATAAGACTGAAATCATTGTTATTATCTTAAATGCATAAAGAAGGGTTACTTAAGGGCTTGATTCTAATTGTATATCAGGTGCTTCAGAGAGCAACCCTTTAAATACTGAATGAGTGAGAGTAAATTACGAACAGTATTGCTTCACTCTAATTTCTACAGTGATTCCACTTGACCAGTTGTGCTCAGAATCTAGAATAAGGCCCTTGGTTTTATCACAGAGCAAGTTTCCTTCTAAGGGAACTAGGACACCAACTTAATTATGATCCAAAATAATCTTCTTACTGTTCTCTGAAATAAATCTCACCATTCTTTCCTTACTTAGAGCAACACTATACACTGGGAAAGTCCCTTCACACTACCTCAAGTAGAAGTAGTGTTATTTGATATGAAGTAATGCCAAATTTCAGTGTCATTTGATATGAACTAATGGCATATTTCAGTAAATACACAGAGTATGCATAGTATACCTACTTAATTAATTTCTACTTTTGATTATTTTTGAAGAGTGTTTCCCATCTTCATGCTTAGAAATAAAAAAATATTTTATTTTGGATAAAGTGGCAATTTGGGGGGATTAGTGATAGCTGTGATAGCTATGAATATGCCATGTGTTATTTTTCCATATAAGGATGAGAAGGCCACTTAGGGTATTGTAAATTTTATAAATGGCAGTCAGAGATTTAAATTGTATTTTTTTTCTAAGCTGAAGATATGCACAGCAACATGTATTTTGATAATTGAAAACTGCACACACTAAAGATTAAAATTATCATAGTAATACTTCTGTTTACTGAATGTATGTGGCCAGCTCCATGTTGTTGTGACAAAATCTCCTTGGTGCACCCGGATGATCTCAATGACAGACCTTAGATTTGGAACATGACACAAACACTTATCTTAAATAATCAAATGCATTTGATTTCTTGCTTTTAATCATTTGATCTGTCATGTATCCGTTTCATCAGTTTGGAGAACCTTTGAAAGAGATCACAAATACCTTTGACATATTCTTATTACAATAAGGAGAAGCTCCCTTCTAAAGCTGATGAGGTGAATATGCCATGCTTCTTGTGTTCCAGTGTGATCCTTGTAACTCTTCTGCATGTCAGGAGTCCTGACTGAACATTAGTGAACACTGAGTGAATCCACCTTTTTCCTGTACTCTAATTTTGTTATCAGTTGCTGCAGGTTCTGTGTAGACCCAATATATCCTTTTGGATACGGTGGAACAATTTACAAGGAAAGAGGATATTGGTTTCACAGGTCCTGCCATACATATGAAGATGAAAGAGACTACACATATGTATTTTTCAGAAATAGTGACATATGCTCAGTTATTGTAGAAAATTAAAAGTGAAAAAAAAGAAGTACGTTCTCTAAGGCACATAGTGTGATTCTTTAGGTTGTCCCATGCAGGTTCAGGAGTTGACTTGATGATTCTTGTGGGGTCCTTCCAAATCAGGAGAGTCTATGACTCTGTGGAATTTGTAGTTAGCTATGCTGATACTGGTTGTATCTTCTCTGAGGTAGAGTTTCCTTCTACTAACTTTAGATAGACATTGTTTTACTGTACTGTTGATTATTTTATTTCTCTACCACCATCCCAGAAGAAAGGAAGAATACAGACAAAAATTATTCCTTCTCTAATATTTTTAAAATTTTCCTGCTATCTGATTATAAAGGATTTCTTCATGTTGCTTGTAAGTGAGTTCTGTAGAACCACTCAGTACAGTATAAATCATAATTCTTACTTTCTCTTTTCATGACCATTCATAATGCATATGTACTAAGTTTGATTCTTTTATAATTTGAGACAGTTTTCCTGTATTATTTTGAAAAAGGCTACATGCTCTGTAAGGGGAAAATATTAAATTTGCATTCTTTTTGTTGCTATGGTCATTGCTTCACTCTTTCTGTGAGTATGATATAAATGAAACCAGATTGCAGAGATTTTGAAACTTAGAATTGAAACTTTAAGTTGAATAACATCCCTGTGACCTTGTTTTATGCATGTTGTACGTTTTAGAACTTTTGGAAGATCCATCAGGGAAATATATTACGAGCATATATCCCCTTCAAATAATTTTTAACTGATAAATCATCCCAGAACCCCAGACAAGAAATCTGATCAGAACACAGCAGTGGAGTTTTAGGGCTGGGATTCTAAAAGGTCATTGGAGTATGAAGTGCAGTAATAGTGGCAGTTGCTAATATCATCAGTAAGTGAAGGCTTTTCAAATAAGAAAATTTTAATATTTATCCAACTGCAGAAACCGTAGAAAATTGCATGGAGAAGTACAAAGCATATTGCTTGGTTACCACTTTCTTACAAAAGGAAATACAATTTATGATTCCATGAAAATTTTCTAAACAAGAGTAGACCCATTTTTATCCACTTCCATTAACAGGCATTGGGAGAAAAAAAAAAAAACTGATTTGCTTAAAAAAATGAAAATTTCTTATGTATCACTTGCCTTAGGAAATATTTTAACAGCCTCTGTTAAAAAGTGCTGCTAGAGATTGACCACAATATATTAACTAGTATGAAAGGATCAGAAACTTGCTTTGTTTTATCCCTCTCTAGGCCAACATATTTCTGTTAATTTACATGAGAACTCTATTAAATTGAGTAAATTTGTGTAGATCCAAGGTAGACCTAACAACAGTGTTTTCGTCAAAAATGCAGGCAAATAGGGTTGTATGATAAAAGCTTCAGAGCCTTCAGCTATAGTTTTTTGCAAACTGTGCTCTTCTGGGTCAGCTTTGGCCCCAGACCTTCTAGAATGCAAGCACTTTGAGAGACATTGATTACAGATTACACACGATCTCATATAGCGAGGTTATATGAGCAGCTGAGTAGGTAACTAGCATATGAATTTGTATTGGGTTTATGTGGCAAGGTTTTGGTAGCAGGCTGGAGGGGTAGCTTCTGTGAGGTGGTGACTGAACCTTTCCCCGTGCCTGATAGAGCCCATGCCAGATGACTCTAAGACAGACCTGCTGGCCAAGGCCATCAGTGGCTGTGATAGTGCCTCTGGGAAACCAGAGCTAGGTAGGAAGTAAAATTACTGTGTTACTAAGCAGCAGCTACAAGAGTGAGAATATGTGAGAGGAACCACTCTGCAGACACCAAGGTCTGTGAAGGAGGGGGAGGTGTTCCAGCATAGACAGTGATTCCCCTGCAGTCCATGGTGCAGACCGTGGTGAGTCAGCTGTGCCCCTGCAGCCCCCAGAGGTCCACAGGGCAGCAGAGATCCACCCACAGCCTGTGGTAAAGATGCCATGCTGGAGCCACTGGGTGTCTGAAGGAGGCTGTGACTCCATACAGCACTTATGCTGGAGCAGGCTCCTGGAGGAGCCTGTGTACCCCTAGGGGAACAGGAGCCCATGGTGGGAAAGAGCATAAGGAGCCTTCTCCCTGAAGAGGAAGCAGCAGCAGAGACAATATGTGATGAACTGACTGGAACCTGTTTCCTGTCCCTCTGAGTGGCTGGGGAAGGTGGGGAGAAAACTGGAAAAAAGGAAGGGTTAGAATATTTTAAAATGTGATTTTATTTCTCATTATGCTCCTCTAATTTGATTGGTAATGAATCAAATTAATTTCCCCAAGAGGAGACTGTTTTGCTTGTGGTCATAAATGCTAAATTACGTCCCTGTCCTTATCTCAGCCCATGGAGTACTTTGTCATATTTTTCTCCCCTGTCAGATTGAGGAGCTGGAACAATGGAGCCAGGGTCAACTCACCACATAATAAAGGAGGTGTGTAGTCTTTTGGGACAGAAGCCAGAGTCAGTCTTTCCACAGAGCCAACATTTACCTTCTTTCTTGTCCTCTAACTACTGAAAAATTGTTCCCTCATGGAACGGAGTTGTTTGAAATAGTCTCCTCTCTTCCCCAAAATTCAAAATTGTGTTAGATAAAGCAATCAAGTCTGTACAAGTTCTGTGAGTTAAATAATTTCCATCAAGCTTACAGAGCTCTCACAAATAGTTTGGTGTAATACAAATCCCAAAACTTTTAAAATTAATAAAAGAATTCTTTTCAAGACACAAAAATTACTGATCAACTCAGAATGAGTATCACATATTTTAAGACCGATCAAAGAGACAGCAGCAAGTATAATATCCGCTCTTTAAAAGATTAAACTCTTCCATGCAAAGATATTTTAATTAGAAAGTTTCTGGGATTGCTTTGTAAAATATCACTGCATAACTTGAAAATTTACAAAATAAATTAGGAGTGTGATTAGGAAGCCAAGTAGTATAAAAATTTCATAAAAGTAACTTGAAAGAAAAGCAATAAATTTTGGGTTCTATGAAAGGAAATGAGCAGGAACCATGTCAGAAGCTAGTGAATATGTGATATAACTCACTGTGGAGAGCAGAAGGGAAAAAATAGGAATACAAAGTGGAATGCATATCAGATGGCTCAAGACATTTGTGTTGCAATATCTACATCTGCATTACTCATCTTACCTGTTTTAATAGTCGTTACAGAAAAATAGGTATTCCAGATGCCATAAATGGACCTCAACATATCTGTTTAATGATTCAGTCATTGTAGTTGGTGAGATATCTCCAGGAACATACACTTTTCTTGAGTAAGGCAAAGATCTTGTATTCGCTGTGTAGAAAAACAATTGCAAATGCTTAAAAACTTTATCTACATGAATGGAGATTTAGTCTTCTTAAATCAGGTATCCATTTATACTGACTGATGGAGTAGAGAGCAAAAATAAAGTGACAGGTGCCTATGTAGCCTCAGGTCAGCTTAGCGTAACCTTATTTTGAAGTTTGGCACAAAAGAGAACAAGCTGATTTTTAAAAAGGTGATTATGTGATGCCTTTGCAGTTAGAAAGAGGTTTCTATGTATAGGGGCAGGATTCAGTTCCACAAAAAATTACTCATAGCTAAGAGGATACAAATTGGCATGGAAGTGAAAGGAGATGCCCTGCTGTAGTTTCAGTTGTGTCAGCTGCTAGTAGCTATAGCACAGTTAATCTAAAGCAATATTAGATATCTTTATGTAGACAGTTCTACTCTCTGTGTGAGTGACTCCCCATGGAGTCAGAAAGCTGAAAGTTTTAGTTGACTGCTACAGGCATATAGTGTGATTTTAGCACTGCTGAGCATCCTATTTAAACTACAGATGATGATACAAATGAACGAAGGTCTTCTAGGTTTTCTATATGTTCCTTCTGATCTCTGCCTGAACCAGATGAATGTGTTGCATGACATCCAACATCCATATTTGATTGCTGAATCCCACTATAGATGCTAAAGTTCCCATTGACAGGATTGTAAATGTAGGGATCAATTCATTAGTCCATTCATAGTTTTCTTGGGCAAATGGACACGTCCTTGGGTATCTTACATTGCTTCTATCTACTTTGTTAGAAGGGTATTGGTTTTTGCAAGCTGTATGTTGAATCTACCAAAAACTTGGCTGCCTTGGATGACCTGAGGATGACTACAATGCTCTGTGTCAGTACCCGGGGCTGCTGAGTGTGAGTAGCCAAATCAGGCTGCATTAATGATAAGAAAATGGGTGTATGTACAGACTGGGGAATGAGACACTGGGGAGCAGTACTGGGGAAAGGGAGCTGGGGGTCCTAGTTGAAAGCATGTTGAATGTGAGCCAGCAATGCCCTGGCAGCCAGGAGGGCCAAGACTGTCCTGGACTGCATCAGGAACAGCATCTCCAGCCAGGCAAGGGAGGGGATTTTCCCACTCTGCTCTGCACTGGTACATCCTGACCACAAGTGTGCAGTTTTGGGCTCCACAATATAAAAATATACAAAGCTATTACAGAGTGTCCAAAGGAGGACTACAAAGATGGTAAAGGGTCTAGAAGGGAAGCCAGTTTGAGGTCACTTGGTCTGTTCAGCTTGGAGAAGAGTAGGCTGAGGGGACACCTTTACCTATCCACAATATCATCACAAGAGAAAGCAAAGGATCAGGCACTCATTGCTTCTTTTGGGTGACTAGTGGCAGGAAATTTTCTCACAGGAATGGCATGAAGCTGTGTCAAGAAGGTTTAGATTGGATATTAGAAAAAGGTTTTCCATCCAGAGGATGACTGGCCAGTGAAACAGGTTCTCCAGGGAAGTGGTCACAGCTCCAAGCCTGAGTTCAAGAGGCATTCAGACAATGCTCTCAAGCCCACTGTGTGATTGTTGGGGTTGTCCTGTTCAGGGCCAGGAGCTGGACTTGATGACCCTTGTAGGTCCCTTCCAATTCAGGATATTCCATGAATCTATTATTGTATGAAAACTTGGATCCTCAATTAAACTGTAGATGACCTGGCACAGAATCCTGCTGTGACTCACTTGTCTAGACACAGGTATTTTGGTGCCACCTGAGAGAATCCTAAATGCATGATATAACTCCATGGAGCTAATAGATACAACAGAGTACCTACAAGAAATTAACAATCTATTGAATTGGCAGATGGAGGCTAGGCGAGTTTTTAGAGGAAATCTCAAACTGAAAAAATTTCTATATGTAAGACTCCAATTAACACTAAGAGATCAAATATGTATCTAATTTTCATATTCCTATCGGTCTTTCTTTAATAGCATCCCATTAAAATCTAATATAATTGTGAAGGCAAAAATAATTGTGAAATGAAATAGTGCTGAGTATAAACAATAATGAAAAGCTCTGTTGCATCAGGAGTGGGAGAAAGATTGTGGCAGCTCCCTTTAGAAAATTTCTGCAAATTGCTCTCATGAAAGAAGCCATATGGCTAACATTGACACATTTCCTTAAAACAAAGAAAAAAATAGTAATACCTTAATTTTATAGGTTTCATCTTAATTTGATGAGTGACATTTAAGATTTTGCCTTTGACTTCAGCAGGTCCAGAAATCAGCAGGGGAACATTGGTGTACATTTCCCTTTCCTCTCACTGATAAGCTTCTTCTGTACAGAAATTCTAAATGAAAAAAAAAAAATTAAAAACGCCAACAAAACAAACTAACAGTGGTACTTTACTATTCTGAGGTAAAAAATTGTTCTTTCTACAAAGCAATGCTTTTAAGATTTTTAGTTGAAATTAACTGAGTTAACATTGAAATAAAAAGCCTCAAAACCAACCTTTTTTAAACATGAACTTCTGTAGTCTCTCTCTTTAGTATCTGTCAAGAGAACCCTCAAGAGACAAACACTTCTGAATGCCAAAAATGGGAATAGTATTAGAAGTCTCACTATTGTGATCTTCTTCACTGTTATTGTTGCTACTGCTGAAAGGTTTGTGCATGGAGTATTCCTTGCAATGAATGGGCACACATAATAGAAAAAGTGGGAAAAGGATGGTCTTAGTGCCATGAGTTGTGTGTCTGTCCTTAAGGTGGTGCATGACTTGTGGCTCAAGAGTTTTCACAGTTTTTACAATGCAAATAATCATTACAATTGAGCTTGGTTTTGTTTGTAGTTTGGTGCCATATCAGTTTCAACACAGTTTCATATGTTCTTGATTTGACATAATCTGATGCAAGTTGAGGGGTAGTGACAAAAGAGACATAATGGAGAATATAGGATGATAGAATTTTTTTCTAAAGCAAATATGTCTTAAATATGATGGGTGTATACATAGTACATATATGGGTAATTCTACAAATATAGTGTGTACATAGTTTTGGTATGTACATAGTTTTTATATCTTCCTTTACTTCTAGCTTTATATTCCTTTAGTGGATGTATTGATGGTATCTAAATTGACACAAAGAAATCAGTTCTCAGCAGATATTGTAAGAAGAAGAGAAATTTCTATTTTGAGCCTGAGCAGGAAAATCTGGAGCTGGGTTCTTCGGAAAAAAAGAAAAGGCATGCACAACAGTTTGGATATTCACTGAACATGGTTTGTGAGACATTTACAGAAGTGGAAGTGAGAAAGAGGAGATGCACTGGATTCAGTTCAGTGCCCTACAGAGGCCACTGCTTCTGAAGGGTCTGTAGAGGCCAGAAGCCTGGCTGCCAGCAGCTGCTGCAGAAGGCCATAGGTTTCCTGTAGCTCATAGAATCACGTAATTATAAAAATGGTTTTGGTTGGAAGGGATCTTAAAGGTCATCTAGTTCCAACCCTTCTGCCATGGGCAGAGATGCCACCCACTAGACGAGGTTGCTCAAAGCCTCATCCAAAGTGGCCTTCAACATTTATTTCCACTGATGGGTCATCTGCAAATTCTCTGGGAATCTGGGATCTGTGCCAGATCCTGTGACACAGAGGTACCATGTCTATGTTGATTTCCACATGTTTCTATGTGCCTCAAATGAAGGTTGGTTATGGTACCAGATCATCGTGAATATAAGAAAAAGACAAGGTGATGGTTTTGAATGCATGGAAATAGCTACATTGTAGGCATCTACATCTGTGTGAAATACAGTTTAAAATAGGTAGAGATGGAAAGCACCTGTAGATGTGAAACATTTTTTTGTAGTAATGGAGTGCTGAAAGACTATGGGTGAATAGGTCTTATATGTGATTATTTCTCTTCATTTTCAGAAAAACAAGCCCAGGCTGAGAGGTAGTCATCACCACTCAAAAAGTCAGGATGGAGTGCCAAGCATTGCTAGGGCTGTGAGCAGGAAATTAACACATCGCTTTGAGTGTCTAGAGAGAGAATTGACAAGATGAATTAATTTTAATAGCAGAACTGGAAAAAGTAGTTTTAGAGGAGGCAATGAAGAAGAAAGTATTTGTAAGGAAACATGGGACAGACATTTCAATCCCATGAGATAAGAACTTTTGTCACTCATTAAAAAAAGCTTTATTCTTGGGCTGAAAACAAGAGTTGTCATGCTATATCTGCCATTAGTTTAGTGACTGGCAATGTCTGTTTTAGGTAATGGTACCTCAGTTTCCTCTGATCAGAATAGAAAATGATAATGTTTTAAATAATTTTAAAACATATTAATATAAAGTATTACAGAAAAATATCTAACTCCACAGACTGCTTTTTTGGCATATATATGCCAGTTAAATTCTGGAAGAGGCCAAACTGAACAGTACATACAAAATTACTAAAAATTACTGTAC
>VZUA01082220.1:0-13417 GCA_013401035.1 Horornis vulcanius | reverse complement strand
ATGACAGAATTAAAACCTGATTCCTGAGGGAAAAGTAGGCATTCTGGCTGTCTCTTCCAAAGCAGCAAGGTTCTCAGAAGTCTGGCCATCAGACCTCCTCTATTTTTCTCCCTCCATTCCCTTGTGCAGTATAAAAACCCTACAGGACTCATTATTAACTCAGGCAGAATTAATAACAAGAATCAGGAATGATAGTCAGAGACAGGCAGCTGCAGACTTCAGCTTCTGTGGGTAGGGAAGCAGTTAATTTGCTGCTGAATGCTTCACAAAGTGTTTTCTTATATCTTGGGGACAGTTAGAATTGAAAAGTTACACTGATAGTATAAACAACAAGTTCTCCACCAGAAAGACTGAAATAAAACCAAAAAAATTCAACCCACCTCCACAAGTCTATCCTGTACTTTTTCATGTCTGAGTCCCAGCACTGAATGCTGCTTGTGTGTGGTGAAGCTTCTGGCACACTCAGGGCTATTGCAGCATCTGCTTTACAACCCTCAGGCTACCACTGAGAGAAAACTGTCCAAGTGCAAGACAGGAGGGCACAGTCAGAGCAGGGATGAGGCTGTGCAGGGTGACAGGACAGTTCTGGCCCCACCAGACCTTGTTCCTACCAGTCAGCCCCTCTGCAGCACAGGTGGAAGGAAGGCTCTCATCTGCTGGGCAGCCAACCAGCCACAGGTGGGAACAGTTTTATGCTCTCCCAATCAAGGCAAGGCACACCTCAGTGGTGTAATTCCCAGGTGTTTGCTATTCCTTCGTTAACACTGGTGCTGAAGCTGTAGAAAACAGTTTTGCATTCTGGAAACATCATCTGAAAGATGCCTTTAAACCAAGTTCTGAGTTTTGTGGGGTTTGCAGAGACCAGCTCTCAAGAGGCAGAACAGACCTAGCAGATGTTTATGGTCTCAGAGCAGGAGAGGTACCCTGTCCTGGGGGACCAGCCCCCATTAACCAACAGCTACAGCACAAGTAAGGTCAATAGCAACACCGTGTCCAACATTTGTAAATGGAATTCTGCAAAGCAAAAATTTTATTGGAACATTCCTGACACATTTACATATGCTTTCACCACACTATTGCCAGAAAGGACACCTTATAGAATAGAAAACCTGCCAAAAGCATATGCAGTTCAACCCTGGGAATAATTTTTGAAAGTCTGTTCCTTCCTGGATGTGAGCAAAGGTTATTATGTGTCTAGAATAGATCCAGTCCAGACAGATGGAGCATCATGGGGGGAGGAGGACTGAACTCATGATCTGTTTGTTTCCTGAAGAGCCTTTTGTAATGAACTTTGTAAAAAGACTTTTTGTAAATCTGAGCGAATTAAATTGCTTTATATAGCACTGGGATAAACAACTTATTGACAATTAGATTTTTTTAAATTGCTTAAGCAATGAATCTTGGAAGCACAAGAACAAGCAGGAAAAATTGGATAAAATAATTTTAAAATGCACACCTGTCACTAGGCTGGAAATTAAACCTCTTCCAAAGAGTGTTTCTCATTTAAATCATATGAGAAATCCCATCAAAAGTCAGGAGTTTATTATTTCCAGGAATAAATATCTCTATCTTTCTTTTCAAGCTCTGATTCCCAGATCACAGAATCATCTATCAAGATCCTCAATAATCTGTCTTGCTCCCTGTGTTGTTACTGTCTGTGATGAACAATGTGCCCTAGAAACTATCACATGACCTCAAGACCTGAATCTTTAACAGGATGCATTCTTGTAAGATTTGCAGTCTCTTCTGATAATTTTTGAAAGGGCACAAAACACTACGAACACATGCTGAAATTTTGAGCATAAAAGAGAATTCCTATAACATCATGGTGTTCTTCTTTAGCATCAGATACATATTACTCAAAAAAAAAAAAAAAAAAAAAAAAAACAAAACCCAAAAAAACACTAAAAAGCAGAACCAAAACAAGGAACTTATGATCTTAAGCCAAAACTGAGAAAGAGACTTGAGACAATCTTAGCAGGCCTCAAGAGACTGAAGTGATTTTCAGCTACAGCTAATGTTATTTTAACCTATCTTTATTTGTATCATTTAACCCTGTAGTGGTCCAACACTCTTGCTCTTCCTCAGGCACTGAAATGCCAGGTTTGGTGCAGATCCCAGAGGGAAGATATGAGCACATTTTGGTTCAGTCCCAACTACAACACATCCCTTTCCTAGCCTGCTCCATCTCCAGCAGAGTGGTTTCACTCCTTTTCCCATTCCTGCAGAAGGAGCAATGCACAGTAAAGGGCTCCTGATCACTCTTAATCTCTTTCCCACAGCACAGTGGTGGGACATCTGTCTCCAGGTCCTACTGACTGTTCCTCTCATGGAAAAACATGGAAAAATATTTGTTCAGACAATTCAGACTAAAAACCTACTGCAAATACACAATTTGTGTTTGAATGAACTTTTGAGTAAGCCAGTCTTTACCTAGTTTTGCTTATGTTCAGGCTACAGTCTTCTACTACTTCAAACTTGAGAACTCCTCCACAGATATTATCCACAGATAATTTAAAATGAGGCTTAAATGGCAACCTGTTTATACCACAAAAGGTGAAAGTAGTAAATGGATGACACTGTAAAAATTCAACTAGCTTTTAATATTGAATTTCTATGGATCATAGGTTTGTTTCATAGCTCCTATGAAACCTGCCCTTAAGAGTAAATGAAAAATAATTGCAATAGCATTTTTCAAACGTATTTCAAGCATGTTTCAATTGTGACTGCCTGTGCAAGAGGGGCTGCAGCAGAAAAGGCAGGAAAAGCAAAAACTGGCTCAAGACTTTCCCCCCTGCTCTGCCTCCCCATGAGTTTTTGCCAAAGCAGATGACACACCAAACTGTGCTACATGGCAAATTGGAGCAGAGAATGGACCTGAGTCAAAAGCACCACCCCTGTTTTCTTTCTTCAGACACCACTGATAAGGGAAATTGGCAATATTCACTTAGGATCACTGTCCAAATGCCCACATCCTTAGGCCATAATGAAACCCTGATTTTTCACTCATGAAACCTGGCATTTAGCAAGAGAAATTCAGAGCCAAAGAGCCAGTTGCTCCAGACTGCATCGTCACAGATGACCCATCTCGGGTTCACTGCTAAGTTTTCTTGGTGCCAAATAACTTTTCAACACAACAGTCTTCCAGCACAGGAATTTAAGAACCTCCAGAAGAGGGAAATATAACACAGAAGNAAAAAAAAAAAAAAAAAAAAGTGAAGACAAAACAAATTCAACTATACCAAGCAACATCTTGGGAAAAAGAAATGAACGAAAGAATAAGTTGTGGATAACTCTTTATCTGATTTCATACAGTCAGCATAGAAATGTTTTATCATCACCTACAATATAAGAAACCCAATATAAGAAATTTTCAGTACTGTATAGAAGCACATACTTTTTTGTACTAAAGAGAGTTAATTCTCATCTATTTCCTCTCTTTCCTCCATTCAGACAACTACTTAATACATTGATCTTTGTTGCATTTCCATTTTCTCCACCAATACATTTCTTATAATTGGAATGAGCTGCTCTATTAAGCTTCTTAATAGATTCTATGTTCTCAAAACCCAATAACTTCAGGACAATACATTAAAATAGACAACAAATTAAGCTTGGTGTTTGCAAATGTGAGACCCCATCAACAGTGACCTTTAAAGTTACTGCAAGGACGCTGTTTAGAATTGGTTGCAGAGAAACCAGTATCTGACACATGTAATTGTATTAGTTTGTGCCAATGCTAAACACTCTGAGACTCTCCTGATGGCCAGGAACAAACTAACAGTTCTGATGTGAAGCAGCAATGCACAGATGTGCAGATGTCAATGAATTCACTTAGAGCTGTGGGTTCACAGTGGTTGTGGAATGAACAGGACTGCTGCATCACCCAGCACAGATACAGCCTGGTTTGAATGATGGAGTCTGGTCTTACGTTTGTACATGCAAGCAATGCTGAGCATTACACACAGCACAGAAGTATTCTGACAGTCTAACATATTTATTTTAATTACATCAATTGGATCCAATAGCTATGCCACAATACCACATTAACTTAGTTTGAAATATCATGTGAATAGAGTTTTTATTTGCAAATCATTACAAAGACATAATTCCATTTAAAAATAGCAAGCAGTATAATAAAATAATTCTCTCAAAGCTGGTTAGCCCTGGTATGATTTCTACCTCTGCCAATAGCTATACAGCTACCTTCCACATGCACATTATATATCAGCTCTCACGTCAGTCAGAGGGGTTTTCTGCTGCAGCTGAAGAACAGGTGAGCTGATAATGTGGAGGGTGAGCACCTGAAACACACTGAGCTGCTGGAGCCAGGGGAGGGGAATGCCTGGCAGGCACATTGCAAACTGCTGGAGTGGGTATCTGCCAGATACTTGTGCCACAACCCAGCCTCTAGGACAGGGCAGGAGACCACATCTGCTCCAGCAGCTGTATCACCAATTCCAGCCTGAAATCAGACTGAAACAGCACTGAGAATTAGGAGGAATGAGGTCTGGTCAAGTGACTCTGGGTAGATAGCCCAGAATGGCAGACTGTCTTCACTGCCCTTCACCTGGCATTAGCCTTTGCTAGACACTTCCACAAATAGCTCCACGGGTACCATCAGCAACACAGCTGCCCTCCTGGCTGCCAATCCACCCCACACACCTCTATTTATTTTCAATTTCAAAGCTTGTTTCCTTGCAATTTCAGTTTCTCTTCCAAGTTACACATTTCCGCCGCCTCACAGGGTGAACTGTTGCTGTTGAAATCCCCCTGCTCACAGGCAATTAGTCAGTATACACTTCATGTGAAATACTTTGGCACACAGTTCATCTTGTATTACCCTGCCTGGGTGACCCGTATGGCACCTTCTACCAGCACATTACTGTTTTTAGCACGGAAATCATCGTACAAACGACTTTGCTTTTGTTACAGTTTTTCACATTTGCCTCGGGCTTAATCACGAACACAACTGCTAATTATTTGCACCTCCCACAGCGCTGACTGGGCTTATCCAAGATAAGAACAGTTCAGCCCCTGGTTCCACCACCTGCCAGCCCAGGACTGCTGCCAGCGACTCCCTCTGATAACCCAGGCTTTCAGCAGCCAAGGAGGAGCAGTAAATATTGTTTGTTTTCCTAGGGCAGTATGACTTGGAGGCTGTGGTGAGGGATGTGGGGCTGGGCGGGGACACAGCTGAAACATTCCATGCTAAAACCAGGCCAAAAGCACCGTGAGATCGCTGTTACTACTAAAACCAAGATTTATCCAGTGTTTGGGGACAAACCCCAAGTACCTCTGTTAGCTGGCCTGTGGTGGTTCTCCTCAAAAGGAACATAACATCTCTCGCAGCCATGCAGGGGCTGTAGCTCCTTTCAGGCTGGCAAGTTCCAGCCTCCTGGCGGTGCAGGGCTCCCTGCAGAGCTGTAACTCCAGGGCAGCAGGAGCAGCCTGGAGCCCTGACCCGGCTCCCTGTGCCACAGCCCCTGTCTCAGCAGGGCCCACAACACACACCGGCTCCCACTGCTTATTAAACTTGGCTTCATTTAAAACAAGTCTGTTAAACTTACATTTTCTCTCCCATTGAAGAAGGCTACCTAAAGAAAACAAAAATAATCCAAAACCAGTATCCTGTACTGTCTTCCCAGGTATAACATTTTCATGTTCAGTTGGCTGAGTGCTTCCTTCCACAATGAAAAGAGAACTGAAGTCTACGCTTTTTGTCTCTGGCAGAGCTATTATGGATAAACCAGAGCTAAGTTATTTTTCATTACATGCAAATAGCAAATGTAAAAACCTAAAGTCAGATGTTGCAGTGGTAATTTCCCAGGGACACAAAAAACCAACTGCTTGTCACACGTGGATGATTGGAAGATGTAAACAACAGCACCTAAGATGGAAGTTTGCTCACAATAGCATAAAAACAGGGTTAATAGGAAACGCTTCCTTGATGGCTTAGATTAGGCCTAGCCTAGCTCAACTGGACAGAAGCAGAAAGAACCCTGCAGAAACAAAGTCATGGCCAACCATCCTGTACTAACTACTCTGTGGGGCAAAATGCCAACAGTTTCCTTGTAAATCTCTGAAGGCAGCAGTTGTCTATTCAGCAGAGACTCTTCAATTATTCAAACATAAATCATGTTTTCATATTCACGTGACCTCATCTGAATCTCACAAGGGAAAAAATAATTACTGACAAATTAATTTGAGTCAGGCATCAGCCTAATATCATATAGACAAAGATGGATGCATTAGAATTTCAGTATCAGTAAACAGAACATTATGAGATTAATTAAGAAAATCCCAAAATACTTAATGTTAAAAAAAAATCTATAGACCCATTCAGCTAAAGGCTTTTGTGTGAGGCAGTCTGATTCCCACATGGGATCTCACATCTGAGATAGCAAATATTACTACAGTGTAATAATAATGATGAAAAAGAGTAAACTTATGAAGGAAGAAGGCCAAGAAATTACTGATATTATCTCCCCCACTGCCTGTTTGAGGATGAAGTATTAAAAATAGGTATATCATAGTAACTACTTAATGCCATACATGGCATAAAAAAAAATTCTGCTGCTCTTCCAACAAAATTTTAGTTCAAAGCCTTCTGTCATGCAGAAAAAGGCTTCAGCTGTCAGTTAATTTAACATGACTGAAACCATCTACCACCTCTTCTCTGCATTCATCTATAGCCTAACAATGTACCATGAAACCAAGCTGGCTGAACACAGGAAGATTTTTCCAAAGGAAGCAAGTTATCCTGTCACTGCTTACCCCACAGAAAATCAAGGAGTAGCTACACACATTTGGGAAAGGTCTGATGCCCAGAAAGCTGCAGTCAGTGAGGGATCTACTGACAGCCTCAGGGTGCCAAAACTGGCCAAGTAACACAAGATCTGGATGCAACACTATTTTGAAGATCTGCTTAATAACCTAGTGAGAAGTGGAAAAAACTGAGATGCTTTCATGTAGTGGCAAATGATCTAAGCACAGGAGTGAGCT
Source organism: Horornis vulcanius (assembly GCA_013401035.1). Classification (NCBI taxonomy): domain Eukaryota; kingdom Metazoa; phylum Chordata; class Aves; order Passeriformes; family Scotocercidae; genus Horornis; species Horornis vulcanius. The sequence goes on along the minus strand of VZUA01082220.1, from coordinate 6,412 downwards.
ACTCTGATCAAAGATAAAGAATTTCCAAAACTCCTACCCAGTAACAGTTGATCTTCACACCTTTTAATAAAAGATTTGCCAAGAGCAAAATTTAGATAATAGCTCAAAGTAAGGAACATATTTGGAGACATTCAGCGGAGTTTTCTTCCACTGAAGTCCACTAAGACAAAACACAAAGAAACAATATTCTGTAATTGACATTAAAATACTTTATTGGCTAGATAGATTATGCAGTATGCATAGAAATATACTGAAATACAAAGTCCTCCAGAATACTCCTGTATAAAAACCACAATTCATACTTCTACATCTTATTTATACATTACCAAATGTATTCAAGAGTGTTAGTAAGGTCACATTTGCTTTTCTTTCATCTCTTGAAAGCACATCTGGTGTAGTCCAAGGCCTTTTTGTTTCTTCAAGAGAAAATTGCACAGCTACCCTATTTCCTCATTTGGCCTGAAGTCTGATGGAAGTTACATACTCTTCTCTCCCTTACTAGATCCTTTCAAGCTTGACTTCTGCCTCTTTTTCTCCCTTTGTCCCAGTATGCGATAGACTTTCTTCTTAGCCTCCTTTTGCCTCTTGAATTTCTGTTCATCCTCCTTCTGCTTAACTTTGAGATACTCTTTAAGCTGTTCCCGATGCTTTACTTTGGCTTTCTTTATCTTGTAATTATTCACTGTACTCAAAGCATTGAGTAGAGCTGATATCTAGAACAGAAAATAGACAATCAATATACATGCAGCTCAGTTTTGGTGAGCAAGAAACAGTGTAACCTCAGCAGAGACACACATAATGAATCAGAGAGTCAAGGCAAGTTCCCAATTATCTCTGCACCTGTTACCCAATTTCTAAAATGGTTTAATTATTTATCCTGTTAGGAAGTTAATCAAAGCTTTAATTTTTGTGAACTCTGATTTTGGTAAGATAGCTTTTAAAAGGCTATGCCTAATTGCTACTATAGAACACTTAAACTGCAATGTGGATCTTCCTGCCTCTGCAAGCACTCTAATTCTCAATTTTGGAAGCAGAGTATTTGCTTCAAATCCTGTCTGTGTTAATAATGCATGGCAATGACAAGTCAAATAAAAAACTGCAGCTGCCAATTTAAGTCACCCATAATATGAGAGCACTAAATCCAAGTGAAACACCTTGCAAGTGCTGTGACAAGGACAAAAGTTGTATTTAGGTTTCACGTGACCTATTAGTCCAAAAGAATAGACACTATCCACTCAGTGACAGTTCCATATACATACTATGTGCCAAACAGGAACAAAACTAATTGCAAATGCTTGTTTTTCACTAGGAACATATATATCTTTAGCATTAGCAGTAGATTCAAGTGCTAAAACAATAGTTAGAAAAGCTTTAAACAACACATTTACCCTTCAGGAGTCCTTGTTCCAGAATAAGTGATAATTACCTTCTTTTCATGAGGCTCCCTGATAACAGCTGGTCTCCACTGGTCTTTTGGAGTCTTGCCTTTCTTCTCAAGATTCTTAGGTTTGTTCTTAAAAGGCAGTGCCTTCTGCAGTGCTTTAGGAATGTGGAGCTTATTGAAATGCCTCTTCTCCCTCACAATAGGCTAGAAGAATGATTATAGAACATATATAAGACTCATGTTATTAAAAACTTTTATTTAGTTTTTCATCTTTCAGGGGGAAAAAAAACCACAAACCAAAAAAAAAAAAAAAAAAAGAAATACGCACCCCTCAAAAACCACCCCAAACAAAACAAACCAAGAACACAAACCAGAAGCAAAAAAAACAACATCCTCTGACATCCTTGGACAGAACTGCAAATGGTATGTTCACCCCAATTACTACAGCAGAAGCCTCAGTAAGCTTCTGGAGAAGACTTCTACCCTGCAGATTACTTTATAAACTTTAACTGATCGCCAACAATCTGCTCTCAGCTGTGTTATTTCCATCTCATGCCAGGACTGTGCCTTGTGGATAAAAATTTGAAGTCACACACGCATGTGTATGAACATGTATTTATACTGCTCTCAGTTTGCAGAGGTCAGAGACACACTATTAATTTTGACTAGTTTTAAAAAAACAAAACAAAATGAAACAGAAATATACCTTATAGAGAGAATCCTTGTTTTGTTTCAGTTTGATGCCTCGCTCATACCTCAGCTGGCCTGTTGTCTTCATACCACTCCAACTATCTTTCTCACCTGCTGGTTTCAGCAAGGATGTTACAGGGTTATAAAATGTTGGGATGGAAACAGGATACCAAGTCCTCACGAAAACAATATCTGAAAGAAAAGGGAATGTTACTTGGCTTTAAAAATATGAAATGTAAAGAGTTCATCACATCCACACTCTAAGCAAAGATTGTCTGAACAGAACAGATACTACACCACATGCTAGCACTGTGTTTGGTAGATAGACCAAATGTCTCCAACTTTGGTGGTAAAAGCAATGCAAAACCCCATAAAGGCATGAACAGCACACATTCCTGAAGAGAAGGCAGCTGAACACCATCCTGTTCATCATTCATATTCAAGAACAAGCAACAAAATACATGTATGTAGATGCGCTTGCATAATTACTGACAAAACCAATTTTCTTTCAAAAGAACTAACTTGCTTTTATTTTGCACTATCCATGATTTTGGTGTGTTGAGGAAAACAGATCATATAAATCCAAGTAAGTATAAACTCATATTCTCAACGTCACAGTGGTACTCAGCAAACAGAGGAGATCCTCCATAATTTCCCCAAAAGGCTACAGAAAAAAGTTAACTGGAGTTACAATGCCAGTCCTTGGATTTCTCAGAAAAGCGTCCTTCTAGCACTTGTACCACTAAATTCAATTCATCGTGTTCAAGGAGAAAGGCTGTGTAAAACACTAAAACCATGCTGTGTAAAGCATTAAAATACTTGAAGGTACATGTTTTCAACTCAAGCCTTTTCATCTGCATACTATATGACTTCTGAATATAAGTGGAAGAAATCCAACATAAAATATACTTCTTTTTAATGTCATTCTGCATCTCACAAGGTATTTCTTACTCTACGAATTCACATCTCAATTATCAGATCTCAGAATTCTGAGACACGGCTTTGCAATCTGTGAAGAAGGATGAAAGTTGTGTGATAACTTACATGCAATGTGCAACTTACCACTCATCAGCAACTTGTCTTCAAATGTTGCTCTGAAAGCACCCACGGGAGTTCGGAGGGCCTTTTTGATCTGTCCTCGGATACCACTCACACTACGGATCGCTGCACCTTCAAATTTAGCCACTTCCAACTGAGAGTTAAACATCCCCTGAAAATGTCAATTACCCATCATCACTCAGGATGCCAAGTGTCTCTCTGTGACCTATGTAGACCACAAAAACAGAATTCCTACAAGCCTATCTTATAAAGAAATAGGTGGAGCAAAGCATTGTCTTTAGACTGTGCTGATCATACCAAAAACCCACTGAGCTGACTTTAAGTAGATTGCTTTCTGTAGCTCACCTAGTCATATATCAAAGCATTAAATACATATATTTAAAATTTCAAAACAGAACATATCTACAGAAGCTTTACAGTTCTCCTGTAAAGTAATTTACTGTAACACAGGATACCTTAAGAGCAAGCAATCCACCTTAAGTTGCTAGTTCTGAGATTCTAATACAATACAGTTCTTGAAGGTTTGTGCTTCTTTTATATATCACACGAAAAGCAAGAAAAAAATCTGCCTATGACTAGTGCAAATACTTGAGTGCTTCATTGCTGGGATCACTGCTTAGCTGCTTACTGCCTCAAATGCAGACTAACCTAAGCACTCCCTGAGACTGAAAGCCCAGCTAAGCTCAGCAGGAAGATCAGTGAACATTCACTTCTGCAATACTTCCTACCCCTAACACTTCTGTAACTATAACTGAGAAGTCTTAAGCACTGCTAGAAGTCCCCTTTGACTCCAGAGCTGAAATTTAGATCAGACTGATGCCTACCAGGCACAGGTTTACATCCTCCAAAGGTGTCTGCCACTGCTAATCAGTGGGTTTTAGGAAGGAAACAATGGGTGAGAAGGAAAAAAAAAAAATCACACTGAATGTGAACCAGGAGACTGTTCCAGAATTTTTGTCTAGTTAACAATCATTAATATTCCTTGGCTAGTAATCAGTACTTTTAGAGATCACAGGGAAAGGAGCTCAAAAAACCACAAGCAGCTCTTGAGATCCAGAACACCATTCAACAATAACTGAGAACCTCTGCCTCAGGAAAGACAATCCCAGACTGCATTCCTTCCTAACATCAGTACATCTGGTTTTATAGTATACCTATGAACTTACCTTAATAAAACAAGTGTTCTTAAAAATTTTGAATGGAAAACCGGTCAGCTTTAATTTCTTTACAATAGTTATGGATTTGTCTAAATCGAGCACAACTCCTGTCGCAGCAATCCGGAAGTCAGGCTGAAACATCAGGGATGAAAGACACTGTTGAATGTGTATTCCTCAAACAGTGAAGACACCATTCAGAATCACAGAATAATAAAATAGTTTGGATTAGAAGGTTATCTAGATGACTTCTAAAGGTCATCTAGTCCCACCCCCCTGAAGTGAGCAGGGACATCTTGCAATAGATCAGGTTGCTCAGAGCCCCATCCAGTCTGACTCGGAATACTTCCAGGGATGGGGCATCCACAACCTCTCTTGTCAGCCTGTTTGTGTTTTACTATCTTGTGATAAAAAACTTCTTCCTCATATCTAGTCTAAATCAACCCTTTTAATTTAAAACCATTCCCCCTTGTTCTATTACAGCAGGCCCTGATAAGTTTATCCCCATATTTCTTTTAAGCCCCCTTTATGTACTGAAAGGCTGCAATGAGGTCTCCCCAGAGCTTTCTCTTCTCCATGATGAACAACCCCAATTCTCTCAGCCTTTCTTTCAGGGAGAGGTGCTCCAATCATCTTTGTGACTGTCCTCTGGACCTGCTCCAACAGGTCCCTGTCTTTGCTGTGCTGAGGGCCCCAATGCTGACGTGATGCTCCAGCGGGATCTCACCAGAGCAGAGCAGAGGGGAAGAACCCCCTCCCTCACTCTGCTGCTGGAGCTGCTCTTGCTGCAGCCCAGGATGTAATTTGCTCCCTCGGCTGCAAGTTCACATGACCACAGCGTGTCCAGCCTCTTGTCCACCAGAATCCCCAAGTCCTTCTTGGCAGGGGCTGCTCTCAATCCCTTCATTGCACAATCTCTATTGACACTGGGGGTTGCCCCAGGTCTGGTGCAGGACCTTGCACTCGGCCTCGTTGAACCTTTATGGGGTTTCCCCAGAACCACCTCTCAAGGTTCCCCAGGACAGCATTCCATTCCTCAAACACATCAACCACACCATTCAGCTTGGTGGTGCCTGCAAACTGCCTGTCACTGATGGTCAGTGCTGATGAAACAGTGCTGGTCCCAGTACAGACCCGAGGGACACCACTTGTCACCACTGCACATCAAAACATCAGCTGCTGACCACTACCCTCCAGATATGCCATTCAACCAACTCCTCATCCACTAAACAGTTCACCCATTGAGTTAATATCTTTACAACTTAGAGAAAAGCGTGTTGTGGGGCACCTGCACTCCACATTTCACCTTTAAGATTCAGAATTTCTAACCTTGACAGAAGTACTGCACCATGAAAAATGCCAATTGACTAGTACAGACACTAGCTGAGGTGCTGCTGACATAACATTCTTACCATTCACTAATGAGATTTCCAGAACTGCCATTCTAATTACCTTGGAAACAATCTAAAAGTCCTTGTAATCTACCTCACTATATTCTCTTTATGAAACGAATCTTACTCGGACAGAAAGTCTCAAAGGAGAAGTGCTTTGTGCACTGCTCTAAGACACTACATTATGCAAGGGACACATGATGAAAATAGCCTTCTAAAACATGTAAAAAGACAACTGTGCAACAGCACTTGAAGGCATATTTTAGGAAGGGGATAATAATCACCACTCTGATTACTGTCAAAGTTTTTACCAACTGTCTGCAAACATGAACCTATCTTTGATTAATATATATCTAATAAAGATTGTATCTGATAAATACTGCCTTAACACTACTTAAATTGGAATTATGGAATTGTTTAGTTTTGAAGGTATCTCAAAGATCACCTCATTCCAACACCTCTGCCATGGGCACCTTCTACTAGATCAGGCTGCTCACAGCCCCAGGCAACCTGGCCTTGAATCCTTCCAAGGATGGGGCATCCACAACTTCTCTGGGCATTCTGTGCCAGAGCCTCACCACCCTCACAGTAAACAATTTCTTCCTGAAATTTGTAAAAAAAACCAAAAATAAAATCATCTCCATACAGTTTCCTACCTCAAGATAATACACCTTTCAAAAGCTTGAGTCCAACTATTGTCTTAGTTCCTACAACTACACCTCTTTATCATAATT
>VZUA01082217.1:67173-77453 GCA_013401035.1 Horornis vulcanius | reverse complement strand
ACATGCCTTTGAACAACACAGTGTGCATGGTTTTTGCAGGTCACTGCAAGAGATCATTTGCCACCTTATAACGAGGTGAACTCTTCTATCAACATAGTGCTGCTGGATGAAAATGACAACAGCCCAGCCTTTAGAGACACACCATATAGACAAGATATTTTCCTCAACATGACTGCAGGAATGGCCATTCTTCAGGTACTAGAGATACTAAGCAAAAATGACATTTTTGACTTGAATGCTTGCATGAGTCCTTGCTTAAGCAGCTCTGTTGAGTAGGGAATCTTTTTGGAACAGCACTCAATTCAGAAACAGTACCCCTTCCATTTCACAGCTATTGATATTCCATAATCACAGTGTCTTGGATACTTTAATCACATCCTAGATCAGGGAATAAATTATAAAGTATTTTTATTCTGGTACTGTGCAGCAGTCTGAATTCCACAAATATATGACAGAAACTAAGATTCTTGATTTTACTTGTAAAGTGTTTAATGAAAACTGAATGTTGTTAGAGTCCAGGAACTCAAATAATGGCAAAACGTTTTTCAAAGACTTCATGAAAGGAGCATGGGCGACAATTTTTAGATCCAATATACTTTTTCTAACATAGTAAACCAGTTAACCAAATAAAAAAGGAAATAGGAGATCTATAGGGAGTCACTATCAATGCTCATACCTAGATATGCAGATTTCATGACTCCTGGTGTAATCTCTTGAGCAATCTGCCTCCAGTGCCTTTGGAATTATGAAATCAATTCTCTGAGATAAAAACTTGGTGTAATTCAGATGAGTTCCACAGGAGCAGGATTTTGCTCGTGCTGCTGGAATGATAATGTGTGTATGCATCCAAGAACAAACCTTGTTACTGAGGTTTAACCCCGCAATTACATTGGAAGTGGACAGTCAAAGGACAACCAAATTTAATTGCAGCTCTATTTATCTGATTTTCATGTATATCTGAAATGGGAGAAAATTTGATAAAAGCACACAACCTAGAGTAAAATAATTCTTTTTTTCCACCAGGTTGCTGCCACTGATCCGGATGATGGTATAAATGGAGAGATAAGCTTCATCTTAGCTGGTGGCAATGAAGACGGACACTTTGAATTGGATACAACCACAGGACAAATCAGTTTAAAAACAGTAATCCCATTAGGAATCAACCAGCTTAAGAAGTTTGTCTTGTGGATAACAGCTACTGATGGTAAGACAGGATTTTAGTACCAGTCAACACAGCTATTCCTGGTGATGAGTTTTGGTTTAGTTTGACTTTTTGCTTGAAGGAATGCTGTCAAATAGCTTCACGGGCTTTGTTTTAATAATACCATATATTTTATCTGCTTTTGTTTGTTGAAGATAAACTGTCTTATTTATCCAAAGTAATTGCTGCATCTCTGGTAAAACTGTTCCTGCTGATGACACTATAGCAAATCTGTTTTCTTTATGGCTGTGGGAAGAACATGTGAAATAATATATATATATAAAAAATCACATCTTCCTTTAACTTACTGACTGTTATTGCACAGCATAGAAAACAGAAATTCAGGCAGAAGTTGGAAATGTATAACTCATCAGTCAATAAGAAATAAAAGGAAAGTGAAATGTGCTGAGTAATTTGGTCAGTATTTGCACATAAACTGGAGATGATGCTAAGTCCATTTTTAGGATGACCAGCAGGAACAACATTTGCTTAGCCATAGTTATGGCTAAGGGGGTTTCTTTGTTTTAAAAGAATAACACAGAACTCAGTGAACATTCATGACTTGAATAAGGGCAGAAATAAATGTAACCTAGGAATGGCACCCCACATCTGGTGTAATGAGAATACAAAGTGGTTTTCAGCTTTGTCATTTTTCCATGATTTGGTCAATATGAGCTCTGTGTCTTCAAATTTAGGGTCACATGGATAAAATGGGTCTTGCAGGGAATATGGGTACAAAAGGGATTGCTCAGTCCATCCTTCATCTGTGGTCTGGGTGAGGACCTNGGGGGGGCGGTGGGTGGACAGGGCAGTAGATATTTTATGCATCTGCTGAGAAATTGTTTCCTTTTGCTTGCAGGTGGGACCATTCCAAGAAGTTCATCAGTGCCAGTAGAAATCTTTGCAGTTGGAGACTCCAGACCACAGTTTATTCAGAAAACATACAATGTGTCTGTGGAAGAAGAGCTGGTTGCTCCTGTTGAAGTAGCACAAGTAAGAACAACTATATTCTACCTCTATATAGGACAGGCCAGCTTTAAGAAAATCCTAATTTTGTAATAGATCTGCTCTAAATATCCTTATCACCCTGAGTTATGGGGAACTAGATACTGTGTGTTCTACATATCAAGCTTTACACGCAGTGCATTCATCAGATGAAGCTTATCACCCACAAAGGTGGGTTTGCTTCCAGCTAAACCTTTACAAATATTTAAACAGCATCTGCTACTGTCGCAAGAGACATCGACCAGAGACACGCAGGCTCCTTTAGAAAGTGGTCAGGGGGTTCTCCTTTATTGTGGGATGTCCACCTCTTTTATACAGAAAGTCAGAGGCCAGTTTGATTGGTAACACAAAAGGTAAACCTTTCTACCAATTGGTCATCCCAAAGGGACATCAGAAGAAGGTCCCTCCTATATGAAAGAACGTAAACATTCTTATATTTACATAACATTGTTCTTCTGTTTACCAGAAGAAAGCCTGGGAAAGAACCCTTTTTAATATCAACAAAACCAGGCTTGAAACTCAGGACTACATGCTACCATTTAGCATTAAAAAAAACCCCAAACAAAATCACCCCCAAACAGCTCTCCAAATCAAACAAAATGAACCCCAGAACTGCTTGAGAAAGTAAACTTTTGTGTGCAGCCCTCTGTTGACTTTGGACAGCCTTCAAAGGGTTAATGGCTCAAAGCTTGGGATAGGCATTATTCCCTCATCTTTTGGTGATAAATCTAAAACCCTGTGACATGATATGAGAATTCCCATCAGGGAAATGTCATAAAGGCATTTTCAAAGAAGGCCCTAGAACTTGCTCTTCTTTTTGATCAAAAAAAAAATGCTCAAACAAGCAGAGCACCAGAATGCACCATGATAGCTCCTTCTTGGATGAAGGTCTGAACACACGTGGGAGGTTTCCTATCAAAGCAGTGAGAAGGTAATGTGTTTTAGTGTTTTGATTTATAGACATCTTGAGTTAATTTTTCCCCTTTTTTCATGCAAAGAAGGGCAGAACCAAAGGGCAGTCTGTTATTTTTATTCTGTGTTATATATACTCACATTTTAATAAAAGGCAGTCCTCTCTGCATTTTTATGTATATTGAGGCTTGATCTTTACTTCTTTTAAAGAATCTGTGAAGTTAACAAATATCTAAATGAAAATTCATTAAAAGAAGTAAAAATCAAGACACAGTATCAACCGTAAGTTGAAATCAATCCACAATATCAACCATAGAATGTGTCTGGACATAGTTAAAACCGCTATTCTTGTTCAGACAGTGGTTTATGTGTTTTAATTAATTTATTGATGATATGCTGTATCTCACATAGGTCGAGTATGAGGCTTTAAATCCCCATATACCAGTTGAGTTTCGGGTGCTGACAGAACCTGCTCCATTTTCCATCAATAAAAAGGGAGTCGTCTCAACAAAAACCAAACTGGATTACGAATCCCAGAAAAATTACACTCTCAATATTTCCTTGTCAGATGGGAACACTACTGATTATGCCACAGTGTTTATCAGAGTTACAGACATCAATGATAACAGCCCTGTGTTTGGTACAACCAACACCACCATTGCCATCGCGGAGAACATGCCGGTGGGAACCAACATCACCAGCGTGTCAGCCACGGATGTGGATGAGGGCTTTAACGGATTAGTGGTTTATACTCTGAAGGGTGGAGAAGGAAAAATGGATATTGACAGTTCAGGATTCATTTTGCTGCAGAAGGTGCTGGACAGGGAAGAACAAGGCTTCTATAACTTAACTGTGATTGCCAGTGACCAAGGCCAACCGGCGCGATCCACGGCGCTCAACCTGACCATCGTCATCGACGACATGAATGACAACCCCCCGGTCTTCTCATCGAGCAGGTATGAAGTGAAGGTCCCTGAAGACCGAGAGCTGGGAAGTGTCCTGCTGACACTGTCTGCTACGGATCGGGATGCTGGGGCCAACGCCCTCGTGACATACCAAATCATTCACCAGCGACCTCAAACCTCCTCCCCGGTGTTCCTTGTCAACTCAAGCACAGGCCAGCTCAGCCTGAGCCAGCAGCTGGATTATGAAACCATAAATGGATTTGAGGTGAAAGTGGAGGCATCAGATGGAGGTCAGCCTACTCTGAGCACTGAAACTCTTGTAGTTGTTCATGTAGAAGATATCAATGATAACCCACCAGAATTCAGTCAGGCAGTTTATGATGTATTTGTGCTTGAAAATCATCAGAAGGGGAGTCCTGTCTACACATTCAGTGTTGCTGACAAGGATGAGGTAGGTACCACATTAATCTCATCCTGATAAATCAAAATTACATCATAAATTAATCAAAATTAATTTTCTCTATTAACCTGCAAAAAAGCCTTAGTAGATGAGCAAAAGGAGGTTTCTTAAATGATTGGTGCTAAGTGTGTTATGGTTCATGAAAACTTTGTCTTGCTTTCTCTGGAGCCAGCAGTAAACCCAAGGAAGTTCCTAACCCAAGGAAGTTCAGACCTTGTACACAGTAGTTTAGTGGCTATATCAGAGAAGATGGAGAGAGCTTCTCTCCCACTCTGTATGTGACCCAGGACAGGATGTGGTGTTTGCCTCTGTTAATGTGCATATGAAATGAATGCATCACACCAGACAGAGAATAGATTTTTTTTAATTGTCTTATTGCTTCCTGTGTCAAAATAATAGTTTCTGATCAAATGTTGCTTGATAAACTATACTTGGTAAACTTATCTTTAGTCTCAGCTTAGTCAGAGCAAGAGGCAATTTGTAACCCAATAGAGCTTACAATTACATTTCCCTCTGCTTTATAGCAAGTGGTTTCTTTCTCCTCATGTTTTATAAAGATTTTTGCAGTAGCCATGGCACTGGGGAGATGCTTTGGAGGAAGAGATTTCTGATTAGCAATATTATTTTTGCTCTTGTCAGTTTTAAAGCAGCATAAATGCTCAGTTCATACTCCACTGAACTCTGTTTTGCTGCCCTTTGCATCAAGGGGATAAGTCTTGGAGAGCTTCAGGGAGACAGAATGTGTAGGACCCAAATAGGGAAGTCCATAAGTGCTTCCACATAGCCCAGTTCCTGTTTGCCAAGGAAGTCTATTATTCCAATAGTTCAGGGTGCAGGATTTCATTTATTAAACCTGGCAAATCACTTGTACTTCTGTAACAAGAAGTCTTATAAAAAGGTCAGGTATTAGTATTAATGAGATTATTTTTGAACTTTAATCTTAAAAATTTTAAACTTACATGAACAATATTTTCTTTTTAGGCTGGCTTTTCTCAGGGATACTTTATTCTCAACAGCACTTCATTTATTGTGGATATCCCTGGAACACTTTCACTAAGGAATGACACAGAACTGGACAGGGAGACTACATCCAGATTCACTTTGCAAGTAAATTTGGAGAGACTATGCAGCTCAACTCCATATCTTTATAAGAAGTTAAAATGAAAATGCAGTCAACTAAAACTACTTTTTTTTTTTTCTTACTTTGTTAGGTATGGGCAGTTGATAATGTAATAAATGGGCTTAGTTCAAGTGCCTTGTTCTACATCACTGTTCTGGATGTCAATGACAACAACCCTGAGTTTCAGAATCAGCCATACAGTTTCGAGGCTCTGGAAGGGGAATACACATTGAATAAGCCCTCTATGGTTGGCCATGTGACTGCTACTGATTTGGATGAGGGAGAAAATGCACAAATTACTTACTACTTGTCACCTGAGGATGGGGATAATCCTTACAGCATCCAGGAGGTAAGGGTTTGGGTATGCTGAAAACAAGATTTAGATCCTGCTGTTCATGAAGTGACTTGGCATAGTAAAAATACATCAGGTAAAAAAGAGTAGGCAGTACCATTCTGGCACACATCACAACCAGCATGTGCCCTGTAGGCCGGAAATCTATGTTGATGTTCAAAAACCAAGACATTCCTGGTCAGATGTTGCTTGGAATATAATAACTAGCCCAAAGGTGAATAGATTATTTCAATCCCTCATCCTTTTTGAGAATTCAGTCTATAAGAGTTCTCCAGATGATCTGTGCATTGAACCACTCTCTTCTCCAGGATGGAACCATTTTGGTTACTGGCCCTGTAGACCGAGAGAGTAAAGAGAAATATAAACTGCTCCTGGTGGCATCTGATAACGGAGTGCCTCTGAGGCAGGTAAGGAGTAGCAAGTTATGCTTTATCTGAACTGCCTTTTATTTGCACACCCAAGTGTCTGTGCATTTTCTGAATCATGGTTTTCTCCTCCCACACCCCAGAACTTCACACACGTCATCATCCAAGTGTTAGATGTGAATGACAACCCTCCTCAGTTCACAAGGGCACAGTATTCAGCCAGTGTCCATGTGGCAGCAGCAAAGGAAGGAGAGTTTGTCCTGTCAGTGTCTGCCACTGACCTCGACCTTGGGAACAACGCTGTCATTTCATACAGGTACATTTCTGTGAGGTTAATAAGTACCTTTTGTAAGAGACACAGAAAGGTATTTTTATTGATCTTAAGAAGGATAAGATCTCTTCATAAATAGTTTACAAGTGCTATAATCGGTTATGAATTTTATACTTGGAAGAAGGACAGTCATTACTGAGTGTTTTAGAGCTTATCAAATCATGATTATGTCACAAGAGAGGGCACAAATTATAAACTGGCAACAAAAACCCACAGCTGAGATTTGTTGCAGTTTCTGAAATTTTGAATAACACATTGGAGTTTCTGGGTACAAAGTAAATGAATCTCTGACTCTTTTCACCTATCTTCTGTTTGCTGGGAGGAGGAGATAAGAGATTAACTTCCTTAATGCACCATGCACAGAAAAATCAGTGGAGAAAAATATTTCTATGAGCCCTAAATCATGGAAAATACCAGGATATCTTGACATGAAAAGCATAGATGGAGAAGGACAAATAAATGAGCAGTAAACTTGTGGATGTCTAAATACTTCTTGAAGGAGGTAATTTTTAATTATGAGATAGCATTCTACCTAAAACACATCACTTGTGAGCAATCCAGGTATCTGTGAGAGGTCATAGAACACCAGGAATCAGCAGGTCTTCAGATGAACATCACTTGGGTTTCTCCTGCTGCTGAATATGCAGCTGAGTGTGCAAGATCTGCCTTCTCCTAGTGGGACCATCAAAGCCTTGGGGTGTAATGGGAACTGAAGGCATGAATACTGCACATTTTCATGATGAAAGACTTACTTGGAAATAAAAGGCCAATATATTTTAGGCTAAAGCAATTAAAAGCTGTTCTTTATAAATAGGCAAATATTGTCTGTTGAGTGCTCCTTACAGAGGTAGCAGTAAGTAGATGGCACTTCTGAGGTCATTAATATGAATGCTCTCCTGATTGCTCCCTGATCAGCCTCATGAACCATTCTGATGATTTCCATATAAATAATGACACTGGAGAAATTACCCTCAGCAGTAACCTGGACCACATCACAGCTGACACAGTGGTTACACTGACAGTTGTTGCCACTGATCATGGAGTTCCTCAGCTTAGCTCAAATGGTAAACCATCTTTTTAACCCTTTTTTTCTTTTCCCACATAAACACAACCCTTGCAAACATTTAAATTTGAAATTAATCCCATTGCTGTCAATCAAACTGAATTTAGCAGAAAAAAATGGTTACATTTGAACAATGATGAATATTTGCTTTTTACTTTTTGATCTCCTCCATGCTGACCATATTAACAGAAAACTGAGTTTTAATAACCCTGGTTAGAAATAATTTTTTTAAGTTCATTTGTTGCAGTTCTACTTATGGTACAAAACCCAAGACTCCACAGTTGTCACTCTAAAAAGATGTATTCAAATAATATTGTTGACGTATTTCTTTTTCAGTTTTCCTTTATCTTCCTAAAGTTAGAAACATTTAAACAAACAGAAACTGCCAAATCACTCTCAACCGAGTTAATGTTCCTAAAAAAAAAAATAAAAATCAATCACATAGTATTTTTTTAACTTTTTCATGTGTTTTTTGGAGGTTAACTTTGATTTATTGTGAATAGGAGAAAACAACTGATTTTCTTAAAATAGGACAAGTGGTCACGACAGAAATTGCCCTTGTGGGTTTGTGTACATGCCTCCTCTCTTGTTACAATGCAATTAAGGGTCAGATTTTTAAGGAATGTGAAACACCTGGACACCCCATTAGCTTCAGATTGGTGACCCTGAAGCAACACTTCTGTAATCAGGGAAGTGAGGTTATTCCAGAAAATCATTTAGGTGAAAAAGCATCTCGTTTTGTGTTATGTATTAATCTATATTACTATTGGGTTTTTTTCTTTTTCATTCCTCTTTCCCATGTGATATTTTCTACTATTTTCTACTAGTTCCTCGAGAGCTTAAGGAAACAGAGCACAGATCACGAAGACTTTAGCAATGACTTCACTATTTTAATTTGTTTTCACTCTCCAGCCTCTGTTACTCTCTACTTGCTGGTAAATGACACCAGCTTTGGACTAACTTTTGAGAGCTCCAGGTACGAGTTCAGCATTGAGGAAAACAAAGCCCCAGGGACTGCAGTGGGCTCTGTGAAGGCTCTGACTGGAAGCATAGCTGTGCAGGTTGGGTACTCCCTGAAATCCCACTGGGACAAGTTCTTCATCGGGGACCAGGGAGACATTGTGGCCCTTGTCTGGCTGGATCGGGAAGAAGGAGACCTGTACAGCATCCTTGTGGAAGCTGTGGATTCTCTGATGCCACCCAACACAGCTGTTGCTTTGGTACGGAATACGCATTTCAAAATATTTTTTATCAAGGAATATGAAATATCTTTAAAAAATATTAACAATCAAGCAAAATCAGATAAATGTCTTCTGTCATGCAAATGCGAAGCTTTGAGAGCCTTTTATTTAATTTCCATTTTTTTTATATCCTGTGGAGATATTACCATCTGGAGATATTGTCAACTTCACAGATTGTGTCACTCCCTGAGAGCTCCTTATGAACTACCCATAACCGGAGAAACTGATTAACACCAAAACTGGTTCTTTGCATAGTTCTGTCAAATGCATGAGGCAGATGAGCCAAAAGGCCCCAGGTTATTAGTTCTGCTCATCTCTTCCAGTTAGAGTGTGTTATCTCACATATATGTTATCTTGCAGCTGAGAATTCAAGAAGATAAAAAATGCAGAGGTTATGAAAATGCTCAAATGCTGAAAAATGCTGAAGTTGTATCCCTTTGGGTTTTGTTCCTTGGTTGTTTGGGTTCTTTTCTCTATAGGCTTCCATGGACTAAAATAAATCAAAATTCTCCTTTGGATACAGCTTCTAGAGCTCAAATTTCTGTCTTTTTTTTCTTTTGTTTCTTATTTTCAATATAGGTAACTGTGAGAGTTGAAGACATCAATGACAACCCTCCAGTTTTCTCTGCATGGATCCAAACTCATTTATCAGCTCCTGAGAATGCAGCTGGTCTAGACTTGGGCACATTTTCTGCTACTGATCTGGATATAGGAGATAATGCACTTATCAGCTACTCTCTGCAAGATGATTTTGCTGGAACGTTCCATATTAACAATTCTACTGGCAAGCTGATGACAAAAAACCCCTTAGACAGAGAAGTGATGGACAGTTATGAATTGAAAATAATGGTAAGTTGACAAATTTGATGCAAGTTCACAGAATTCTCAGCATTAAAAAAAGAGAAAATACTGAACCATCACAAGAAAACCACTTAATCTTAGAGAATTCCATTTGAATTTACGCATGACTTTTGACTATTCCTTATGTTTTGTATGCAGAGCTCTGTTTTCTGCTCTGTAAACTGGTATTAGTGAATAAATGACCCATGAACCCTAAATTTTAAAGATCACAGTCACACAACAGCTGACTGTGACATCTGCAAAGCATTCCTGGGTCCATTTTAGACCATACAGCTGTCTTGCCAATCCATGTTATTTGTCCCATTCCCCTTTTTTTCTTTTTTTTCATTTTCCAAAATATATGTCCTTAGATCTTTTAAAAAATACCGGAAATGAGATTTTTCAAGTAAAAAAAGAAAGAAAAAGCATAACTTTCACTCAACATCCATGAGGTTATCTATTTATTCTAGCTGATTTCATTGATT
>VZUA01082217.1:36257-49763 GCA_013401035.1 Horornis vulcanius | reverse complement strand
CAAGGATGAGCCAAAATCTGGCTGGAAAACCAAGGTTTGCACTAAACTCTGAAAGTTGGGCAGATCTGGCAAACAGGGGCGAGGAGGGGGCAAGATTTTCCACAGAGAACTCTCCTTTAAACAGTTAAAATTCAAAGTCTGCCTGGGCAACCACCGTTGGCAAATTTAACATTATGATTTATCATTTATTTCCTACATTAGCATTTCTGTTTCGGAAAACACTGGAGTGGATTATTTAATTTATGATTTTGCTGTGGTTGAAACATCAGGAAAACCAATTGATTACACTGTTGTATCTGGCAATGAAAGAGGTGAGTACTATCCCCCTTATGAGTTTAAATAGCCAGGAGAACATCATAATCTCATGTCTTTTGCATGGCAGGTGCTGCAGTGCGTGAATGACGAGATGGATAAAAATTTTTAAAGAAAGGAGTATATAGAATTTTTTTCAGGGCTTTTCAGCATTGATTTTGCTGATCTTTGGCTTTAGAAAGTGTGGTAACTTGCTAAAAAATGGCTTATTTTTAATCTTAAACTAGGCTAATTTAGAGACCAGGGGGAGCCAAAATAGAAAGTGTTGTCAACAAGCAGCTTCCTCCCGGCCAATCACTTTTAGGCCATCATTTCCTTGCATTTATGTTAAGGCATCTGCCCTCTTGCAGCTTTGCCCAGGCTCCATTTGGCCCACAACAAAGGAAGTACATAGAAACTGAGAGAAAACTTGGAAATGCATAAAAAATGGAGCTGTGCAAGAAGGAGCTGCAATTCATATTTGTGAATTCCTGTGAAATTCTTTTTCACATTTACTGTTCCTTTACACATTTAAGAGCTGTTTGGTGTGGGGTAGGAACCCAGCTGTGATGATGCCTTTGCTGCTTGGCCAGTGGAAGTGTTGAATTTCACATTGTTCAGAGCAGAGACGCCATGGAAACATCCCAAGGGCAACTAAGACACGAGAGGTAGGAGGGGTGTACAAGTGAAATGGCAGCTTTCACAGCAAAAGTGCATGTTTGTCCTTCCAGGTCACTTTAGGCTGGATCCTCAAAGTGGCGAGCTGAGAACAGCAGTTAATTTGGACTATGAGGAAGTTTCCCAGTATGTGATTTTAATTCAAGCAAACAAAAAAGTCTCCGCTGCTGCAGAAGTCCAGCGTTCAGGTAACTTCTTGCCTTGAAGGATATTTGAGGACAGCAATGAACACACATTTTGTATTTGAAATCCATACAGGAGTTGTGGTTCTCTTTAACTTGTAAAGTTGGATGTAAAAGGTGAAAAGCTGGTGGCCAAGGTGGTTCACTTGTGTTTTTTTCCAGGCCTGTTTGCTGAGAACGTGGCCATGCTGACGATCTCAGTGCAGGATGTGAACGAAGAGCCTGTGTTTTCCAGCAATTCCTACTCTGCCCGCATTCCCAACTCTGTGCCCTACAAATACTCTGTCATTACAGTCCAGGTAGAGTATTTCCTGTGCTCACCACAGAAGGACAGAAATCCTGTGATAGAGCTGGGTTTCTTCCACTGCATTAAAGGAGCCTTAAATCTGCTCTTGAGAGCTGAGTTTACTGGTTGAAGAGCAATGTGCAGGCCAGGCTGAGTGTCACAAATCACCTTTTTTAAACCCAGGCCACAGATCCAGACTCAGGAGACAATGGATTTCTGCTGTACAGCTTAGTGGGAGGTCAAACCAATGAATTTGACATCAATGAACGCACAGGGCAGATTTTTACAGTTTCTGTAGCAGGAAAGGCTGGAACATTTAATCTGGAAGTCCAAGCTGCAGACCGAGGCACAAGAAGACTCACAGCCCAGACAACAGTCAGTGTAAGTCAGCTTTTATGTAAAAGCCTGATTTATTTCCATGTCAGAATTGTAAACAAGGAGGGCTAAGTTTGGTAATGGCAAAAACAAAAAATTACTTAACACTGTCAATAGGGCTGTCAGATAGACAAATTTACATACTAGAATTAAGAGGCTGCCATTTTCATTGCCATAGAAAAATATGTTGGCACAAAACCTGATTTTTGGAGGACTTTGATTTTCTATCAGAGGGGTTTTGTTATTGTTTAGTGGGTCGAGGGGGTTTTTGTCAATCTATGAGAGGTACAAATGCTATAGAAAATCTTATCTGTGATTCTTTATTAGATAACTGTTGATTCCAGTTCCAGTAGCAACATTGTGATGCTGGTTCTTAATCAGAAGATCAATGTTGTGGAAAGAAACAGCGATGAAGTACAAAGGTATTTTTAAAACTGCAAAGGTTATTCTGGTATAATATCTAATGATAAATTCTGAGTCCCTTTGGGTCAGGGGCCTGACAGCCTACAGGGAACTGATACACCCAGTGCCCAGGAAAAGCCAGGCCTTCAGTTTGACATAGCCCAGAATAATGTGAGCGAATTCACAGGAATCCACCAATTTTTACCTTGTAAGTTTTTATCCTGAAGCTGACAAATCTCAAGGAGGTCCTTGGACTAGACAATTTCAAGTGGTCTCTACCCACCTCAATTTGTGTGTCATTTTTAACAGCCCAGAATAAAACTTTTCATGGATAGCAAGATAAAAATGTAGAGACATAGGGCAGACACCACAAACCAGACCCACCATCGCTACAGGTGAAAACCCCACCTCATGGCACAGCAGCAGAGCTTCTCCAGGACATCCCAGCCCTGCAGGAACAGGGGATTAGCCAGTGATGTGTGATGGCCACCCTACAATTAAAACCATAATTGGGCCTTTTTGGCATATTAACAAGGATGGAAGATCTTTTGTTTGGCTACACACATTTACATTGGAAAGACTGAGTCCTGTGCTTATAAAGGAAAAATCACTCTGAAGGTGGGAAAAATGAGTTTGTGATGCTGATGCTATTATGGACTGGTTCTTGTTGGTAAGAATTAAATGGAAAACTTTCTTGGAAGCAGCTGGTGCTGACTGCTACCAGAATGATGGATTAACTGGGCCACTGGTCCAATCCAGCATGAAATCTCTGGAAAAAGGAGAAAACAATGAGGAGAATGAGACTAAATTTCCCTCCTCCTCACCTTTACTGTTTATAGTAATCTATAGATATTTTTTCCTCTGCTACTCAATCACGCAACAATTTTGGACAAATAGCTTCATTCTTTTGCTGCTGATAATCCTGCATTTTAACATGCTTAGATTAAAATACCTGCCAAGGTGTTTTTATTAGTATCAATTAATATCTGCCAAGTGTTGTATTAAATACTACTTAATTTAATTTCCAGAGTAAAAGAATCTGTCATTGCCCAGTTAATTAAAAATGTTTTCTTCATATGATGTCAGAGTCCTGGAAGATAAACTTGGATGGAATGTATACATGGTTAATATTTATTCCAAGGAGTTTGAAAGAAAAGCAAGGAGCAGCACTGATGAAACCCAAGTATGGATCATTGCTTTTGATGAGGCCCACCAGGAAGTACCTGCAGAAGACGTAAAAAGGTCTGTATGGCACAGTCTGGCTTCTGGGGTCAGAGCTTATGCAGACAGGAATTTTTAGAATTCAGAAAGCTGATTCACTATTTACTGAAAGCTGATTTTCAGAGTTTGCCAAAAAACATGAGTAAGGCTGTTTCATTGTGCAAAATAGATTTAAAAGTCAGTTTAAGGAAAAAAAAAAAGCTGCAGGAGAAAGAATATAATTAAAATATATAATTACCTCAGAGTGGCAGAATGTTGATTAAAACACACTTCAGGTGTATTTTACATTTCTTTGGTAACATGTCAGTGATTGGATCTAGTTCAACTGTTCAAGCTCTGCAGCATTTTAGTTTTAGGTCACAAGCACCAGGGCTGGTTGCTGGAAAACAGAGCTTGTCCTGAATGAAAGACACAAGAAGTCTGAATCCTTGGAAAAAGCAGACCAGGGAGGGACGTTCTCTATTTTCTTCACTACTCCTGCAGCCAAAATGAAGGTCATGCACATTTTTCCCCTCTATCCTCAGAAAACTGAGGGAGCAGAAGGGTGACATTGAGGTGGAGCTGGAGAAGGTGTTTTCAGCATCTGTCAGTGCTGCCATCGGGGAGGCTCCGGCTGCCCCGGCACCCCCGGAACTCGTGGCTGCCGTTGTGCTCGGGGTGCTGTTCGCTGGCACATTCATCGCCTTCCTGGCCTATGTCCTGCTGGATCTGAAAAGGAAAAGGTACAGAGGCTCTGCCTTAACCATGTCATTTAGATTTACAGCTGGTGGGTTTAATTAAGTGTCAACTCAAAAAATGTTTGTCTGATAAATTACTGGCATTTGCAGGGAGCATCGTCTGAGATTTGTTATGTTGGATGCACCACACACAACTGGAAGTTGTTTCTTCTTGTATTTGTCACACAGCAAAAGCAGAAACAAATACTTCTAGAACAGTGCAATGTGGGCAGCAGAAATTTTAACTGTTAAGTGGGTGCACATGAGTCTCTTCCGACCCCATAAATGATGATATCAAGGGAGGTTTTGCTGCTTAACTTCAATGGCAGCACAGCCACATGGTAGAGGAAAACAATTTCCAGAAGAGAAGCAAACATTTACACGCCTACCATTTTGGAAAAAAATAGGAAATATTCCAAACTAATCCCCAAAATAACACTGAAAATAAATGTTATGTATTAAACTTATTACACAAATAATTCATTTTCTGTTTCTAAAACAACTGTAAAGCCAATCTTCAAAAAGAATTTTTAATTATTATTATTATTTTAATGTATTATTTTCAGAAAGTATGGGAAACAGGATTTGGTTAAGAAAGTTGAAACTATGGAGGGTATTGATAACCCGTGGGCAGCTGACAAAAATGGAAGCCTGAAAAGCTTAGAGAAACCAGAGCACATGTATAATGGGTAAGTAGACTGCTGCTATCACAAATCTATAAAAAATTGCATAAAAAAAACATGGTTCTAGTTTATTCTGGTACCATAGAATTTCTCTTGGATCTCCCACTAGGCTATAGGTCCATTTTTAAGGACCTTTAAGATGGTAAGCTAAGCATCTCTACACTTGAAGAAAGTTAATACCTTTTAATCTTGTATCATAGGCAAATTCCTACTTACTCTTTAGCAAATTATTAATCCTAATGCAGAAAAGACCCTTCAGGATACAAGAAGCTACTTAATTCCCCTGGGTAAAATCCCGCTAATTTTGAGATCAGTGTACACGCTGCCCTTGGCTGTAGAGAGGCTGAGATTTTTGTCTCAGCTTCTCTGAACTCTCTTAGGAGAACTGAGATGATGTCATTTGACAACCTGGAAGGCAGCAGAGGAGATGATGCTGAAAAAGATGAAATTCAGCCCCCTGAAAAAGACAATTACCTGGAGACAGTGCTGCTGGATTACAAGGGTGAAAGTGAGCAAAATGGAGCACCTGAAAAAGCTGCTGAAAGTAGAAATGTGGAGGTCCAGCCCACTGTGGGATTCACAACAAAACAGGTAACAAGCTTTTAGATTGCAAAGCATGGAGTGAAAGCTATTTTATTGTTATTCATCAAATAACTGAAGAAACTATCACAACAGCAAATCTGACGGAATTAAAAAAAAAAAAAATCTTGTGAAGTAATCCCCGGAAGTGTTCAAGGCCAGGCTGGACAGGGCTGGGAGCAACCTGGTCTAGTGCAAGTGTCCCTGCCTATGGCAGGGGGGTTGGGGCTGGACAATCTCTTGTGTTCCTTCCACCCCACACCATTCTACAATTCTATAAAAAAATCTTAGAGGAGGGGCTGTTTGTCCCTGCCTAGAAGAAGGAGCAGGACTTTCATCCAGAAGTGATGACTCCCTTCTGTCTTTATGGAATGTGAACAGTAAAGGGCTCACAATTTCATAATTTCTACTGTTTATAATTTCTCCACACTAAACCATTTTTAGCCTTCTGCCTCACCTGCATTATGCTTTTTTGCAGGATTCCTTTCCAAAAGGCACAAACCAGAAGCCAGCTGTTTCCTTAACACCTCATCCCACATTGCCTGCCCCCGAGAAAGAACTAAAAGGAGTTAAATTTTCAGAGGTGGCAGTGATTTTGGATGCAGAGCCTGCAGATGATGAGCCTGGAGATGACGAGTCTGAAGGCAATGAGTCTGAAGGCGATGAGTCTGATGATGATGTATCCCTCTGATAAGAACAGTCTATGAAGAAAATTTTTAGAAAAAAACACAATTAGACTGATTGGAACAGTTCTGAATTAAATGAGCAATAAGAATATGGGAATGTTATCCAGATTTTAATTCTGCTGCTGTTGCAAGGATGTGTAAGGAAGAGGACAAGCAATATGTGGGAAGGGCCGCAGTACTGTACTGCAGGGTCGCTTCCCCAGCAGTAGCGCTGTCTCACAGTGTATTTAATTTCTTTTGGAACGTGTCAAATGGGAAAGACAATAAACCCGATCCCAGAGCCGTTGCCTTGTTATTGCTTCAGATGGAGTAATTTTGGGACATCAACGCTTCTGTTCTGCGCAGAAGTGTCCGCCGCAGTATTTGAAAACGAGAGTCAGTTTTCTAATTTTCCTGTATTCCTTCTTTTTTTTTTTTTTTTTTTTTTTTTTTTTTTTTTTTTTCCTCTCTCTCTCTCTCTCTATCTCTCTCTCTCTCTCTCTCTCTCTCTCTCCTCTTTTCCAATTAGGCGGTGCCTTCCTCCCCGGAGCCGAGAGCAGCCCTGAAGGAGCGGCTTTTCCTGGCCACAGGAGCAGAGGAGCGGCCGGGAAGACCCACAGCAGAGCAGAGACTCCGAGCGCCGGCTCCGCCGCCCCCACTGCCTCCGCCCTCCGCGCCGGGAGGAAGGGCAGGGCAGGGCCTCGCCTTCCTCCTCCTCCGGTGGGGCGGGGAAGTTTCTGGCACCTTCTGGCGGTGCCGGCGGAAGCGGCCGGGAGGGAGGCGCCTCCGCGGGGCCGGGGCAGCGCCATGGCCAAGTGGGGCCAGGGGGACCCGCGCTGGATCGTGGAGGAGCGCGCGGACGCCACCAACGTGAACAACTGGCACTGGTGAGCGCCGGGATGCGGGACAGGGCTGGGGGGGTATGGGCTGCCGGCGCTGACCCCGCCGTTCCCGGGGCAGGACGGAGCGGGACGCCACCAGCTGGTCCAAGAGGAAGCTGAAGGAGGTGCTGGAGGGGCTGGTGGTGGAGGGCGAGGCCGGGCGCTGCGAGATCGGTGACCTCAAACACGTGGAGGGCGAAGCGTCCTGCAACAGCCGCAAAGGGAAACTCATCTTCTTCTACGAGTGGAATCTGCGCCTCAGCTGGAAAGGTACGGGGGGAGAGGGGGATGCGAGGGGAGGTGGCGTTGGCACGGGCACCGTGGGCTCCGTGCTGGTCCTTGCTGCGATCGGGAGCCGTCCCTCTGCAGAGGAACCTGTTCCCTCCGGGCTGGGAAAACGGGAATGTCTCGGTGAACTGCAGTGACTCAGAGTCGTGGGGAGATTGCGGGAGCCACGTGGGCCTGGACTGGATAAATGCGTATTCTTAAATAACCTTGAAACCCGAGCTTGGCTCTTTCCCTTTCACCCAAGCTTTTTCCACCACATATTCCTTAGCACTGCGTTCCCAGTGTATCAGCACGGGGTTATTCACTTTGCTTTGCAAGAAGTGAATGCCTGCATTGTGGTGATATTGACAGCAGAGTGCCGGGGCTGGTTTACTTCCACTATTCCCCAATTACAGCTCTGTGCTCCGTGCCTGTGGAGAGCAGGAAAACGTGGGAGACGTCACAGCTATTTCCAAAAGCTAACTGTAGTTTACACTGAGGATTACGAATTACATGAGGATAAAACTCTATAGTGGGAAATAGAAATAATTCTGAATTATTTGGGATATTTGGGGCTGTGCCTATGTATTTTGTTGTTTTGCCATATCCGTTTGCAGTCCCAGCCAGCTCTTGGAGTTGCCCTCCGCTGTGCTTGTCCCATGACAAGCTTTTTGTTTGCAGTTTGGCTTTTGGTGATACTAAGGAATTCTTTCCGTTTATTAAATGCCTAAAACTTGACAGCAAATTGTCGCCCATGTCTTGCACTGGAGTAAGAAGCAGGAGCAGCTGATGGAATGAGCAGGCGCAGGAAATTGTCCCTGGATATTGTAGTGCCAAGTGACAGGCTGTGTTTCCCCAAACACTGTCCTTATTCCTCAGCCCTCGGGTGGGGAGATTTGCCTGACTGGAATATTGCTGAGACCAGAAAAGATCTGGAATTGAAGTCTGCACCCACCATAAGAGGGGACTTTAAACTGAGCACTGTTGTTTGTTTTAGGGAGTTTTATATGTTTCAACTGTGTTGCAAACCAAGAGCATACTTGAGAGTTGTGGTGTAAATTTTAGCATAGAGCAGGGCAAATATTGTAGTCTTGTGCAGTTTAAATCAGTGTAGATAAAAGAATTGCAATCAACTTTTTGACTTCTTTAAATTCAGCTAAAATCACCTTAAGCTTTAAACAGAGGTTAGTTTGGCTTTGTGTGGTTTATTTTAGAGTATAAAGTTAGAAGCAGGCAGACAGCATTTTCTTTGTATTTCCAGGGAAGTTCTCCAAACTGTTTCTCCACAAGGTGTTTATGCTGGTCAGTGTTTAGGGACAGCTCTGACTTGTGCTGGCTGCTTTGCTATGCTGAGTGACTCATGGCTTTGAGAGCTTAATTTTAAATGAGTTTTAAATTTCCTACTACGCAGGAAATTCTAAAAAAAAAAACCTCAGAGGCTGATGATTTTTTTGGTGATAGCCATCATGTTGTGTGTTTTGAAAGCTCTAAATTAGAAGTGAGAGTTCAGATTGAGCTAATAAAAAACCTGTAATTAGTTCTAAATTCTTCAAGGATAACTAGGACTTCAAGCTATGATTAAAATGTGGGTATGTAAGGACAAAAGATAAAAATCCCGAGATTTGCTGCTGGTTTGGAAAGTCCAGTGTAGGAAAAACACTGTGCTTAGCAATTTAGATAAGAGAGAAATGAGAAAGTGAGGAACTGAGTGTACTTAATGGCACTAAAATTGTGCAAAATGGCTGTTCCTTCATTTTTTAGAGGATGTTAAGAGGACTTTAATGGATCACTCCACATTGTGGTGGAAGCTTTGTGAAAACACGTTTGTCCTTTTAAAACAGGTATTTCAACAGTGTGTTGTAGCTGGGTCTTTCTGAGATGTGTGCTTCACACTGGACTAGCAGGAAGCCAAAGAATAATTTATTCTCAGGTCTGTTTTTGAATTCCAGTGCAATTTCAACACATAATTTGATTGATAAAAAGGTAGTAAAGCTTTGTTTACGTTACAGTGGTAGTGAAAATGCAGAGCTGCATTGATATTCTGCCTGTGTCATGTTGATCCACCAGCTTTGTTTGTTCACTGCTTGGACTTTGCTGCCTAGCACAGACACTGTCACTGTGAAACTTTATTTTAGGGTTTCTGAAAATTGCTAATAGGATTTGCTGAATGAAGTCAGGTTTGTGTTTTGCTCCCCAAAATTCCTTCCTGCATGTCTGCACTTCCTTTCTGGGGAGAGCAGCCAAAAATAAGATTGGTTTTATTGTCTGCAAAGATCATGTTGTGTGGTTTTCCTCTACTGATCCTGGTGCTGGAAGGGAGCAGGGAAGAGCACGCTGAGGTGGCTTTGTGGGCCCAGGAGTGTTTCAGGGATGGCATGAACCAGTTCCCATGGCTTTACTGAGTGACCCGTTCTCCTGGGACACTCCAGGGTCGAGTTCTGCTGTCTCCCTGTGTGGAAGTGGCTGTGCCGTTGTGGATTAACAGACTTTGCTTGTTATGTAATCCCTCATTGCCTCAGACCCGAGTGGGGAGGGATCTTTGCACTACGTGTTACCATCAGCCCTTCACTCCTTGTGCCAGGAAACACCTGCGCGTGTGTTGGAGTCCCTCACTGCGATATCGAGCAGTTGGGTTCTGTGCGTGCCCCGGGACCACATGGGGGCTCAGGGAAGTAATTAAAATACTGAGAGTGATGGTCAGGAACAGTGGGATCCAGGTGGCTCCTGTGAAAGTGAGAATCCCCAGAAATTCTGCATCTGCCTTCCTGATAATTCCCCTTGTGCAGTCCTGCTCAGCCCTGGGCTGTTGGAATTTGAGAGTTTTGCTGATGAAGCACCTTGTTGGATTTTTAATGTTCTGACACTGAGCTGACAGACCTGCCTGTTTCTGTTGTTGTTTTCTGAAGAGATTTTATCTGATCTAATTAGTGAGTTAATTTAAATAACAAAACACTTTCGCAAGGCAAAGGGGAAGTCTTCAGTGTAATCTTTTCAGTGTAGATCTGAGGCAGGGCAGCACGGGTGCAGCTCAGTGGGATGGGCCTTGGCCCCGAAGGATCGGAAGTGGAGCATAATTCCTGTCCATGCTGAATCTTTCTGCAGTGTGCAGTGATTGTAAAGTGGTTAAAAGTAATATCAAGTGCTCTAAATGTGCCTGTGAATTTCCTGTTTTAAGAAATGCCAATTGTGTAGCTCTCCATTATACACATGTATATTTCCTGGTAACATGAATGTTGGGAGCTTTCACACAATTAAAGCGAGGGCATGGTCGGCATTCCAGGGAGCTCTGAATCTAGAGCAGACACATTCAGGGGAGGAGATGATTTTCCCCTACCCACCCTTAGTTGCACATTCAGTGTTGGGGACAGGCTGTAAAGGGTGTCAGAGCAGGTGACAACTGCAGGGGAGAGCAGTGCAGGGAGCTGGTGGGTCCTGGATAGGGAACACAGCTCCCAGGAGAGGCTCAGGTTGCTGTTCAGTTCTTCAAATCAGCCTTGAGGGAACACCCTTCAGGTACCACCTTTGAACAACTGAGTTCCAAGTGTAAAACTCTTGCTGTGGGGGAAATAGTTTTTAATGATGCATTTAAGAATTCATTATGTTAATACAGGTACAGTGAAAGAGTCTGGTGAGAAACATAAGGGATCTGTTGAAATTCCTAACCTCTCAGAAGAAAATGAGGTAGATGATACAGAGGTAGGTGTGCAACATTGGTATGGCTGTAGGTCCATAATTCTTAAATAAAGGCATCGTATTTTGATTTATCCTGTTATTAAGCGGGCTGCTTACATGTGGATAGTTCATTTCATGCTTTTGTTTATTATACTTGGAATAATGCCTTATTCTGTTCTCAAATACACCAATGAGGAATGTGCAGTTTGCTTTGCTAATAATTATTGATTGTGAAGATATTTTAACTACAAATTTGAAAATAATTCTGCCTGTAGTCTTAAAAAAACCCCAAACCAACACAGCAAACCACCCTCGGCCCTAAGACCTTAAAGAATCTCTGTGTTGGTTTGGCAGTGGTTGATACTGGGCTGCTGCAGACCCTTCAGCCTCCACTGAGAAGCAGCTCTTGATGAACCAGACTGAGTGGAGATACTACATTTATTTATGTCTTAAGAGGACTTATTTTTAGCAAAGGCTGACTACCCCAAGATCATGAATTAGAAATTGCAGCTGTCCTCTAAGCATAGTAAACAAAGCCCAAATGCTTTCCTTTGTCGCCAGAACCCAAAAGGCTCATGAGTGGGGTCTCTTAGATGGGGTCACTTTTCTGTTTCTAGATAAATGTTAGCAAGAAGAAAGGGGAAGGTGATGTTCTGAAGGACCTGATGAGAACTGAAGGAACCACCAAAGTCAGAGAGGCCCTGAGGGACTACCTGAAAGCACTTAAAACAGGTAAATTAAACCAGGTGAATTAATCAGCACCATGGGAGTGTTCCTGTGCAGGTGCCTCTCCCCTGAAAATCTTGGTCAGAAAATGACAGATCTCTGGGTTTTGTACTGGTTTTATTTTTAATTGTCACCAGCTGAGATGAATTGTGTTAGTCCTGATACTCAGGATCTTTTTTGCTCTCAAAAGTGGCTGTGTTCAGAAGGTTCTACAGTGACTGAGGCTGTGCTGGGTCACACAGGCTCAGCTTGGCCCTACTAGGACTGGCCAACATTTCTGTTGCCCAATTTTAAAAGCTGCCTTCCTGAACTGCTGCCTTATTTTTGTGTCCCTTTTAGTTATTAATTAAGCTAGTTATTCTCTAGAATTTATGAAATGCTGTCTTAATTTCTGTTTTTTAATCTACAAATACATTCCCTGCTCATTTTTAAGCTTGCCATTATCGTTTGAGATTCTAAAGTTTTATTATCCTAAATTTACAAATTTTCACCTGTTCTTCTAAACCAAAGGTGAAACAAATTTAAATTTTTCTTTCTATTTTTTGAACTGTGGTATTTTCGTAAATTACAGCTGTTTCCAAGAACCAGGAAAGCATGCTCAAAAAATTGATGCGTTAACAGTTTGTAGTTAAATTGTTTTCAGGTGTGTCTCTGATTGTGAACTGCTTTGTTAAATCATTACCTTTTTTTTGTCAAATGCTATGTAAGTTTCCAAAGTTGGATCCAGCAATTTTTGGCTTGAGAAATTATTGTGAATGATTTTTAAAGTATCCAAAGATTCTTTAACACTGGAAACTCACGGCAGCAGCCTCTGACAGAGATGGCTCCCATTCTGTATTGAGTTTCACTCTAGTCTTCTGCCAAACTTAGAAGAATTTCTTTGGGAATTATTTCTCTTTGATCTGAACATCTGCTGTGCTGCCAGATGTCTGTGCAGATGTTACTGATTTGGGGTCAGGTAACTTGGAAAAGCCTTTTTAAGGGAAATTACTGTTAGGCCAGTTCCTGATGGAAGCATAAGGGGAAACTGGATTGGGTTTTATGTCCTGCACAGTTTTACCCATTCTCCAGGGTTTTGGTGATCTTCACTGAGTATCTGAATGTCAGGGGGGGTTGAACAGCTCAGTTTCACTCTGAAAAGTGCTTTTCTGCATTACAGAGTTCACCTTGGGAATGATTCTGCCAACAAAAGCTCCTGTTGGTCAGGAACTGGCCACGGAGCGAAAACCAAGTGGGAGCACCTTGCAGGTATGTTGGCTTCAGGTTTTTCCACTGAATTTAGTGACTCCTGATTAATAATACTGCTGAGTAAATACAGAAAGACAGTGTCTAACTGCCATGTAGTCACACACTGTGTTTGAGAATGTGCAGCTGACAACACTCTTGCCCTGCCAGCACTTTTTAAGGGTCAAGATCTTGCACTAATGCATGTGAATATTTTTTGCTTTGCAGGACTCTGTTACACCACAGTCTCTGGATATGGTTGGAGTAAAAATTCCAACAGTGAGGATACATATGAGGGAGGTCTTCAACTCTCCAGCTGATGAACTTTACAGCATCTTCACAAAGAGGGAAGTAAGTGATACTTTCAGAGGCATTTTAATTGTGTGTGGATGTTGATGCTCCTGAAGAGTTGTGCAAGTAATAAACACGTCACAGTGTCAAGTACAAATTCCATTTGATGAAAGTTTATTAGGCTGCCATAGACCTTTTTTTGCCAGTTGTTTGCTTAAAGGAGTGAAGCTGCATCGTTAGGTGGTTTGGGTGCAGCTTCCTTGTGCTGTCCTTAACAAAAGCTTTGCTCTTTGATGTAGGTGTTGTTGAGGAGCCTGAAGGGCTCAGTAATGGTGCTGCTGTTAGCCAGAGCTTAATTAGATTAATT